>CABEEJ010005758.1:21070-46539 GCA_901482245.1 Timema douglasi | reverse complement strand
GACAAGAGTTAACATTTTTCTATTTTACTGGTGTTATTTTATGTATTAAAAGTTACAGCCTTTTTTTTTGGCACGGAGTCTTAATACCCTTTTGGGCTATATGCTTATATAGTAATTATGCTAGTGTTTTGAGTAATTAGGAAGAATATAATTAGAATAAGTGTACCAGCATTCGCATGGAGCGAAAGTGGCAAACCATTTTGTAAAAACCATCCTCAGTAAACCCGACCAGGATTCAAACCTCGATCTTCCCGTTATCGGCAGTCTAGTTTAGCACTAGAACAGCGCGTTAGACCACGAGGCCATCTAAGTTGGTCAAAAGAGAAAGCTGTTAAGTAAATGGTTTTACGTATGAATATATACAAATATATCAGTTGTTATGCTTCCTATGAAAATTAGAATGTAAAGATAGAACGGTAAAACTGCTATTTGGAATTAGTGTGATGTGTGCAGACAAAGTTAGGTGTGCGATTGATTGCATGACCGGTTTGGGTTAAAGGTTTTAAGCTACAATTGGGATTATGTAAGGGTTGGTTTACAGCAACATCCCATCCTAAAAATAATTGGTCTAATTCCTCCTCTAAAGGAAAATATTGGAACTTTTATTTTCAAAATGTAACCCAACTTTATCGCTCTGTTAAATAGGGAAAGGTTGCTAATAGCCTCACCGATAGTAAAAAATGATTGACTTAAAGTGAGACTTAATGGAACTTTACTACATATATATATATATATATGAAAAAAAAGTGCAAAAATTACATTCGGACAAGGAAATTGAATCTGGCATTTGGTTTAGGTTATGAATATATAAATAGCTAGATTTTTGCTAGCTCTATTTCCTCTTCCGCCGGGTAATACATGATACATAACTTAAGGTGGAGATGTAGGGGACGCGAGAAAAGGTAAGTGAATTTGCAGTTCTTACAGCAAAACTTTTTTGCCCAAACTAAATTACATATTTCTCCAGATGCAACATTTAATTTTTCTTCATACGGTGATATCGACACTTGTTGAATATATGTCATAAGCATAGCGACATTAGATGAGAAACTTTTTTAAATGATTAGAAAAAGTTGTCATCAAATTCCAGGACATTCTTTGCAGATATTCAACAAATGGTGATATCACGATGTCAACAAAATTAAACTAAAGGTTGTTACTGATGCTATATTTTATTTGTTTTGGACAAAGAAATATTTTGCTATAAGAACTGCCAAATCACTGGCCTTTTCCCGCGTCCCCTTCCACCTCACCTTAACTTGTTTATTTTTTCCGTGGAGTCTTACCACCCGTTCAGGCTATACGCACATACTATGATAACTACTCTAATGGGATAGATATGAGGTAGGAAGCATTTTAGAGGTAGGCTACATGCATTTGAGTGGAAGGAGAGTGGGAAACCATTAAGAAAAATCACCCTCAGTAGACCCAACCTTGGATTCGAACCCCACGAAAGTAAGTTATGTTCACTGGAAGGACGCCAAAATTACACCCCATTTTAGATATAGAGTTCATTAAAACAAATAACATAAAAAAACATTACTATTCGAAAATTAATTACTATTTCATAATAGGCAGTGTACTCAATTTGTACCAATGTACCTCTCAGTGCTACAAATCCACAGACCAAATAAAAAAATTGCGTTTTGCTTAAATAAATTGTATATTAAATAACCAATTAGTGTTCCTACACAAAAGAGATTTTTGAAACATATGCTGGGGGAAGTTAAAAAACATGATACTTCAACAAGTTGCTAAATGTACCCCAACATCGAATGTAGTTACACAACACTATCACAATACATTGTGATTGTGTAGTTACACAACACTATCGCAATACATTGTGATTCTTGTTTTTTTTAAACTAAAATGTCAACATGTTAGTACCAACACGTTTTGTTTAAATTTTCACAATCCCTCGTATGTTATCTTACAAGCTATTATCGATACATAAAATAAAAGCAAAACTACAAATCAAAGTTATTTCATTTAAAAAAAAAAATCTAACTTCCTTTGTATCCATGTTCCCCTTCTCTGTATTCGACGATGTAAAAAAAACAACGTATAACAGTGGAAGAGACTTTCATCACGTTTTAACCCAATGACCTAAATCTGTCATCAACAATTATTACGGCTCTCTGCTCTTGTTCAGGGGACCGCGAAAAAATGTTAGTGGAGAAGAGCTGACAGCTTAACATGGTTAAGTTTATACACAGAAGAATGCGTTGTTGTTTTTCCAACATGGCGTTTATACAACAGCATATCTTGTGTATTTTGATATAAGTGTAATATTATGATATTTTTTTTTTACCACCACGTCTTACTACCCATCAGGGGTATCTGCATTTAACAAGGCCAATACGATATAGATGAGAAAGGAAACATTTAGCTTAAATATACCTGCATTTGATTTGGAATAAAACTATTAAACCATTTAAGTAAATTAAACTTGGTACACCCAGCCGAGATTCAAACCCCGATCTCCATATCACCAACCAGACTAGAAGAGACTGACAATCATTCTATACTCCATTCACGGTAGGAATTACTCTCTGAAAGGTACTTTTTCCTACCAATATCCAACTATATAATAGATTTCTGGTAGGGAAAAAGGCCTTTCAGAAAACAATTCCTACCGTGAAAAGACTTTAGGTGCCCATCAATGTGGGCTATGTCTAAAATTAATTCTCGTTCTCACTCTCCCTAAAAAAACCTAGAATGGAGCAGTTAGATTAAGTGTTTTCTTAAAAAAAATAAAAATGACCAATTGAACAATTAGCTATCAACTTACGCCGTTGGCCACGTGATCTAAGTCATAAGATTCTATATAGATGGGATTTTCGGTAGCAAGGAGGTCGCGACACGAATCTTGCCTTGGTGTATAAACGGTAGTTTTCCATATGTGATTTATCAACGTGGATTTACCATTTTCCTCTCTAAATTAATGTGGGTGTATGTCATCCAACCTGTCCTCCTCATCTATACCCCTCAGATTAAGTTTTTTGTAGTCGATACACATCCTATAAAAAAACTTAAAAATGTAGGCATTAATTAATTATTTAAATCGTTACGTTTGTTAACTATAGTAAGATATTAGTATAAAGAAGCTTTTATAGAATACATACACATTTTTTTGCTGTCAACAATGATAGCAGCCTTCTTCTGTGGCCGCATGGACTAAGGCATCACTCTCGTGTTAGGCTAGAATGCCAGTGAGGGGGAGATCGGGTGTACAAAAAAGAGGGTTTTCCAAAATAGTTTTTCACTCTCCCTCCATGCAAATACGGGTTTACTTCTTCTAAACTCAACCTTCCTTATTCCTGTCTCGTTAGCGTAGTAAGTACACATGGGTAAAACATAAACATGTAGTAAGACACAGTGCTAAAAAAAATTGAAAACATTTTACTTTATTATTGGTGTTATTATATAGATAATAAATAATGATACTATCGATCAAAAGTGACATCTGCAGATCACATGACATGACGTATGAATACGTGAAACTAGATCTGGTAGTTTATTTAGCCTTTAGACGAAGTTCTTCTTACGAAAATTGGGCTGTAGCTAATCGACTTGGAAGTAAAATATATAAATGTTGAGTTAGAATTAATTATTGGAATCGCTGAGAGTCGTATGTTACCCTTAATACACTTTTTTATAATGATATTAAAATTTACTAATCTAGGCTACAAAAGGAAAATAGTTTACACCTAATTCGTCACCATCCAAAATACCGATTTTCTCATGATGTCTTCTCAAACGAAAATTGCTGTCCGAAAGTTCTAATCATGTGAAAAGTTGTCATCACAAGACTAACATTATATATATATAAATGTATATATATATATACAAATGTAATAGTTCTATACATACTTTGTGAGTTACAATGTACCCATACCAATGCTTTCATTCCTCTTGTACTCTTTAATTCTATTTCATTATTTAGTTCGTTTTGTACTACTTTTGTTACTCTAAGTAGTTTTAAATCTGAGTCAAGTTAGTCTTTTAAAGATAAAAAGAAAACTGTTTTGACAGGATCCTTTTTTATTATTATTATTATTATTATTCGCGAAGGGAATTAAAAGCACTTAACTCTACAATTAGAGAAAAGTTTTTTTTATTCTATCTTTTTTTTTTTTAGATTTATCTGGTCGTCTTTACTAACATTTTATTCTTTTGATGCTCTCATTCTCCAAACTCCCCCCTAAACCACTTACTATTCGCCCATTTAAGGTTATTCTTCCTTGATTCTTCTTTTCAGTTATACTCCATTCACGGTAGGAATTACTCTCTGAAAGGTCTTTTCTCCTACCAATATCCTACTATATAATAGATTTCTGGTAGGGAAAAAGGCCTTTCAGAAAACAATTCCTACGGTGAACGGACTTTATGTGTGAATTCCCTTTCTGCGACAACCGGCGCACACTAAATGAATAACTTGGCATCCCCTTCCAATCTCTGCTGATCTAGAAAGTCTTAACTTGTAATTATTAAGGGTTTTATGAAAGTTTGAACTAAATATTTCACAGCGCACATAATTCCGTGGAGGGAGCGAACAAACTACATAACAAAATAAATATGCTAAGCATTTCTTAAGTCGAGATAGAATTTTTTTTTTATCCTATCCTTAATTCCCTTTTCACTTCTGTAGACGACCGAGTTAGATAATATTTAAAAAGTTCATTCTTATTTGGTTGGTTATATATATTCTGATGTATGTACATATATTTCTATTTTGCGAACAGTATCTACATACATTTTTTAAAGTGTTAAGCGTCTTAATGCCATCCGTTAGAGATATCCGCAATTTACATAGTTAACAAACGCATATTTAAACTAAACCGTAAACTTAACCTTGCAAAAACTAAACTAAATAATATATTCCAAAAATCCTTTGCAAAAAAAAAGCCCTCCCACACCATAGAGAAAAAGTATAATATTTAACTATCGTATTCAGTGGCAGCTCGTGTATAGGTACTGCGGAACTACAGCACCCCCTATTTCCACTAGATATTATCGATAACATTTAATATAATGAGTCCATTTTTCTTTAATTATTTCTTTATTTTTGTAGTACAATATTTATTCCTTAATGCTTAATGTCAGTACTTCAGTAGCCATCCCCCAGTTTATGAAAAAGATACAAAAATATTTGTATGGAACTGTGCGCTTCACAGTTCCAGCGACGTGGTGTTTGAGTGTTGTGCGCATGCACACATAGGAGGGTAGTGGGGAAGAAGGCGGGACTGCCAGGCAGAGAGAGCACTGCTGCTCTAGCAGTGTCGGCTCTGGTGTGATGGTGAAAGGGAGTTTTTTTTACTCATCGTGTGTTGTGCTTAAAAACCGTGTACCATATTCTTGAATGTGATCAAGTGTAAAAGAGTGTAGAATTAGATTTTTATTCTGCTTCCAGCTATTCTATTTGATTAATTTTTTTTAGTTCTTTTATTTAATAGAAAGACTAAATGCTCTTGCAGTACTTTAAATGGAGAAAAATTTCCTCAATTGTCATCCAGAGATCAAGGAGAAAATTATTGAACTTTTTGCGCAAATTAAAACAAAAAGAATGGATTTAATTTTTAAATGACTAAGATCAAGCTTTAACTGTAACAATTTAAGTTAAAGTAAGTAAAACATGTTTGTTTGTTTTTTGTTAAGATTTTATCAAGTTCTTGAATACATTTTCTTTTTATACATGTTTTTTTTCCTTTCAAACAATTTTAAAATAAATAATAGAAAATTTCTGGAGCAGCACTCCCACTAATTTTAGCTACGAGCCGCCACTGATCGTATTTTAAAGAGTAAGCCTATTAATTCCCTCCTCCACTGATTTTTTTCCCCCATAAGTAGTCCGTTATTTCAATTATATATTTACTGTATTATTGAAACATCTTTATTACAAACGTTTCCATATTTAGGGTTATAGTTCAACGTTTAACTCTGTATGTCACTTATTGCATCCAAGTATGGTGAGTATATATGTTTCAAAGTTATGGTCATTTTAACCGCAAGAAAAAAATATGTAAAGAGCAATGATGTCCTAAAATATAGTTATGAGTTTTGTGAAAATTAGTAGAAAATCATTTGATTATTTTTTGGCATTAAATATTATGACTTTTGCTGGATTTGTGTATTTTCTTATAAGATCAAATTTTAGCATTAGTTGCTTTTAATTGAATAATTTATATTTTGATAAGTGCAGTTGACTTTATAAGTGCCAAACATTGATAGTTAGTAATTTTTTTAAATAACGAGTCTACTTTGGATTGATTAATTTGAGTAGAAGTAAATAACAATAATCTATTTTAGGAGATATGCACCAAAAATAATAAAAATTGTTTCAAATTACAAATTTAGGATATTCTTGTAGGCGTGTAGAGACCCGTTAATTAGTTGTAGACCCCGGTGGTTTTGGGGGAAAGTGCTCACCTCAGGAACCAATGTTTGTAGGTTTAAACCCAGCGGGGGTCGAGGGATTTTTCTTAAGGAATAAAAATCCTTAACACAACTTCCTTTGGAGGGAAAGTAAAACCGTCGGTTCTATGTCAATTGTGACATGTTTTAAAAGAACCCTCGAAGATATGTGAAAATACCTTTCCCGTCAAAATTGGTAGACCCTTTGGATCTTACTCATAGAAATTCTCGTGTGCTAATATAGGCCTAATCAATCGGTTCATAAAGTTCGCGTTAAATACCTCAAATAAATAAATTTAAAGTCAAGGCAGTCAACCAAGGCAATAAAAAGGAAATCAATTATCCCAAGCTATTCTCGGAGGTGTAGTGAATAAAGAACATTGCATCTCCTGGATGAACATACGATTCATTTGTATTCTAAAAAGGCGAAATCGTTTGATTTTTTTTCTCCTAACAATACGAGTAAACTCCTTACCGCAACATTGAAACAGCATCGGGATATATAACATGGCAGTACGTATGGACAGCGCAATAGGAGTTTCTTGGATGATATTGCGGTCTCGAGTTCGTGTCCGGAATGGATACTGCCTGCACAGGCCTGTTGGTAAGAGCTCTGATGGTGGGGCGGGGGGGAAGGGAGGCCGGGGAGCTTGAGAAAGACGAACAGAATAATTTATAGCAAGCAACACTCCAGCGATTACGTGAGAAAACTAGGATTAGAACGTGAGTGATGCCTCTGCATAAAGTTGAGGGTGCATCGTGTATGACTTAAGGTACGTTCACAACGAAATACCAGCATTTAACAAATCCGTATCAGTGGCTACACGGTGCAAGGTCATCAATCTCGCACTATATGAATTGTTGGTGACGAGGTTTGAATCTCTGCCTAGCGAATTGAGGGGTAGTTTTTCAAATTTGAATTTTTTTTTGTGGCTTTATCATTCCCTCTCATGCTAATACGTGTGCACTTACTCCAAATTACCATCCCCGTCTTACCCCTTAAATTCATTATTTAATATTTGCCAGGCCTCCACCGTGGTTCGGATCCCACGTTAAACTGTAGGTCTTCAATTTAATCTTACAATCACCCTACCATTACACATTAGCGTAAGTGCGTATAACCCGAACGGGTAGTAAGACGCGGTGCTGCTATTAATAATAATAATAATAATAATAATAATAATATTTAATCACTTTTATGATATATGTAATAAATTTTAGAGAAAAAAAAACATTAAATGGGGCCGTCTCGGTAAGCGAGAAATTGCCCCGCAGACGTCCAGCTTTAAAGCAATATTTAATTATAAGATGCGTTATTTCAAAATTTGGTTCACACCAAAACAAAGTAGAAAGATTCCAACAGGACTCTTTTTCCTTAATAACCCTATAGTTTAAGTTTTATTTTTAAAAAAATGGGTGAAGATATGACATTAGGTTATTTTCAATGAATTTTTAATCATATTTCCGAAGCTATGAGACTAGGCTTGATGAAAAAGGGTTGTAGTTTTAACCTTCCCCTAACAAATACACTTTTTTTATATAGGCTCACAACAAAAAATTGCAAGATATATGAGAACTAGCAGTAATCTTTCCTCTTTACTATGAGATAAGAAGTTACATAGTTTTATTTCCAGTATTTCTTATTGAAATGACACAAGATGGTTGTATGTAAAGGGCGAAAGGGAGTATGAATTTAGACATAATATAGAAATAGTCCCAGAAAAAGACATATTGTATTTTAAACCGTTTGGCCTAATAGCGATTGATACTTTCTAGCTGAACAAGGCGGGAAAGGTTGACTATACTAACTCCCACTACCTTAAAATAGTATTAATAAAGCACTAAAGTAATGATAACTGCAACAATTAGATTATATATTTATTTTTAATTTGATCAAAATGTTGATTTTTCAATTCATGGTAATTGTTAAAGCATGTTTCTTGTTCATAACAAATATTTTCTATTCAATAAGAAAAGTTTAAATATTATTGTATTCTGCGAGTGGCCACCTTTATATATATCGCGGACTGTAATACGTCATTGGTTTCTGAATAGATTGAACGAATTTAATGTATATTAATTATGTTGTGGGCACCACTGTCAAATAATGACAGAAAAAAAAGGTTAATTTGTAATACACCCAGCACTCTGACAAGAAGCTCCCCTTCCCAAAACCTGTGGCCTTCACCTTCATTTCTTAATTAATACGTACATTAAGCACTTACTATACCGAGGACTCTCACAGCTCTTTATTGAAGTGATGATCAATACCTACATCAGTGATACCAGTAGCTTTTACAGACCACACAAATTACATCACCAATAAGGTACAACACTCGAATAATAATGGCACAGATCAATTGTAAAATGTGTGCTGGCGGCCGGGGTTCAATCCTCGGTCCCGGCACAGATTTATCTGATTACCAAACCCTTCCTTCACCTCTGACAATACATCTTGTGAATGTGGGGAATGCCAGGCCTCCACCGTGGTTCGGATTCCACGTTAAGCTGTAGGTCCTCCATTTCATCTCACAATCACCCTACCATTACACATTAGCGTAAGTGCGTATAACCCGAACGGGCAGTAAGACGCGGTGCTAATAATAATAATAATAATAATAATAATAATTGTAAAATGGGTTATAATTAGTTTACACCTAAGGTATGTCATTCAAAAATGATGGAACTAAACATAACCAACTAAATTAAGGATTTAAGAATTTATATAAACTAAGCAAGTAAATTTTTTTTACAATATAATATATCTAAATATTAATAAAATGTTAACAGAAATAACACCATGAAAATAAGTTAAATAACTTTTCAATGTACAGTCTTATTTTTAAAAGAATCCCGTTACTTTAAAACTGGAAACTCGTGCTGCCAAAGTGGCGTGAATAGAAAAAAAATGCTATTGATTGTGTTTATATTCTTAGTCCGTTTAGTTAATAATGTCAAGAGAGAATATACAGTCATCTATAAAAAATAGTATTAGTGGAAGCTTTACGTGAATGAAAGAGTAGCAGCTCCGATCTAGAAAATTGAGATTAATGGCCGGTGGTTTCGTTATGCTGACCACTTGAAACCCTCTATTAGCAGAAGTTGGCACTATCATTGCCAACAAACGGCTGCCGCTCGACCGGTATAGCTCGATTGTGGGCTGACACCATGGATTTTGTTTTGTATAACCTTTTAGATGAACTTTTTAATTAATAAATCAAATAAAATAAATGTCTACAATGACAAAATTTAGCGAATTTTAATCAATGTTGGTGGTCAAAAGCAGGCTTTCCTATTTTTTTTAAATAATTAGAGTATATATATCAGTTCAAACTAATTTTAATTAAGTCGTTTGATGAAGTAGAGAGATAGGGCATTATTATTAGCCCAAATTTCTCTATTGATAACTGATAAAAAATTTGGGTAGATATTCTAACATTTTTCAAAGTGTGGCTATAGAGGGATTCTTCGTTGCTTGATGAAAGCAGGAGGAGAAACGGGGGGAGGGGGGTGGGAGACGCTTCCACCACATCAAAAGCCCAGTCCACGAGAGATGAGATGTGTTAACTAATTAGTTCATCGGCCATACAGAACACTTTCAAAAGCCAATCACTACAAATAGGTCATCCATTAAGTAGTGGACCAGTTATATATTCATCCTTTCAAATAAAGTAGTAATAATAAATTTTAAAAACGCGCTAACGTTTTTTTATCTAAATAAATAATCTCTCGCATAGAAAATTGAAGCCTTGGCTAACGAAGGTTTTAATTCTTTTGTAAAACTCCATACAAAAAGAATCGAGTAAAAAGGGAAACAAAATAAAAAATATGTAAAAGTTCACAATTTTTTAATAAGGAAGATTTAAAAAAATACTGTCTAGTTCCTATTTGTATACGTAAACTAATGAAAGGAAACAACCATTTTCTTAAGAGTTTATAGTTGTTCAGTGTTTTGGGTTTTTTAAATCAATGATAACAAAAATATCAACGGATTTTTCCTCAAATACGTAGAGTAAAAAATTGTGATGAAGACTATTTTTTTAAATTAATAGGCACCATAAATCAATCTTTCACAGGTATACCAAATTTTTGTGTCAAGCTTATTTTATAATCAACATTAATTTTGGTGGTCCTTTAACCAAAACTTTTGCAGAGTTTGTTTTTCCACCACGCCTTAGTACCCGCATAACATATTTGCTCCACTAATGTAGCAAGGATAAGGAAGGTAGAATCTAGAGGAAATGTACCCAAATTTGAGTGGATGGAGAGTGGGTAAACAATTATGGAAATTACCCCTCAATACAGCAGGACATGATTCGAACCCAGACCTCCTCGTCACCTCTAAATCATACTAGACGAATCTGTCATTTATCCCACGTGCCCACCAATGAGAGTGTAACCATTTTAATTAATTATAAAATAAATATTAGATGGTGTATGGTTGGTTTGATAATCCTTTATATAATATATATACATATATAGCAACTTATACTTAGCACCGCGTATTACCACCCGTTTGGGTTGTATGCTTAAGTACTAATTACTCTAATGGGTTAGGAATTGGCAAAGTTGAATATTGAGGAGGTGAACCCACATTTGCGAGGAGGAAGAGTGGAAGACCATTTAGGGAAAAAAAACAGTTCACCCCCAGCTAGCACACAGCAACTAATAATTGCATACAGATGTTCTTGAAACAATCAATAATTAGTGTGTCAAACACATAATAAACCTAGAGCGATTCAAAAAATATTCACTAGTGATGAAGAAGTAGACAAATGGACGTATCTCGAAGATATTCTCTTAGTATAGGCGTAGGAAAAGGCACGAGAGATCATTAGAAAACCATTACAAAAACATACAATCTTTTATCAATTAACAAGGTCGTTAAAAAGCAATAGTCCCCACAACTGGTGAGAGAGAGAGGAGAGATGGGAGGGTAGAAGAGGGAAACGACTTTACTAAGAGGATCCCTTCTATCTTCTTACTAAATATCGCTCGCATAGGCCCCTCTCTCTCTCTCTCTACAAGAGAGCTCTGGGTCCAAATCTGCTTTTAATCCGTTCAGCCGTCCGTAAGTTATCGTCTTCCCGGCAACTTTGCGCAGTCACAGAAAAGCTGGGCCAAGCCAAATCCAATAATCATGTTACAGTACAGAGACTTTATCATGAAAAGTAAATTTAGTTACGTCAGCGTTTCCTCCCTCTCCCTCCACCCCTAAAGCGCGGAGAGGCATACAAAAGAGGGTACTGGTATATATGGATATGATGGTCATAACCCTTCAAAGTGAGTTCCTCTCCCCCACCCTTTCCCCAATTAAATTTCTGGAGATCTGGACGGTAGAGTACTTTGGTCCTCTTTCTTTTGAAATATTCAATCGTTCCGTTTCTTTTTATATTAGTGACTCGTTATTTGTTTTACTCCAAATGGAAAATAGTTATCAACTTGTTTAGGAAATAGTTAAAAAAAATCGTAAAACAATATAATTTTATATCAGTTTTAGAATTATGATAGTATGTTCTTTGAGTTTAAACTAAAAAGTTGCAGAGAAAAAGTGAAAAAAAAAATAAATACTTAATTTTATTAGGTTCATTAAATTGTATAATTTTTATTTTACTTTTAGACTCTTAGCCCGACCTAAAATGCCATATCTAGTGAGCTTGTAATTACTCGCATTATATAATTCAAGGAATCAATCGACGACCCCAAATAGGAATAAATTCTCAGGTTTGCTTGGACTTAGTCCTAAGCTCCTCAACAATCTGGTTGAGTCCCGACAACTAAATATCCAAATAAAATAATGTTTGCTGTAGTATCACATTAAATTGACCTAGTGGAACGAGGCCCGTTTTTAACTCAGCTTGAGAGCTTTTCGTCTGTCTATCTGTTCCACAATTACTTATAAAAGTGGGGATAAATAATTATAACAAAATGTTGGCAGAAACATTGTTTTGGCCTAGGTCGAACAATGTACAAGCTTATACATAGTTTTTCAATCTGATTATCCATTTCCATATGGCATACTCTAATTATTATGTTTAATACAACCTTTTTCGATTAATTTATAGATATAATCAGATCTGATCTAACACGATAATATTCTAAATTCACTATTCCTTAACTTATAGCAGTAAATGTAACGTGGTGCAACAACCTTCTCAATACATGAGCCACCCAGGCGAAATCTTCTCAGAAAGCAAGGAAGGGACGCGGGACGGCTGCTTTCCGTTACACAATTAATGTTCTAGAAGCTAAGACTTCGTATATAACCTTTTGGCAAGCGTAAACTTCGTCACTAGCTTGTTAGTTGCTGAGCTGTCCAGGCATTAGTCCATCATAAGAATACATATTTTCATCGAAATCACCGAATTAACCACGGATACCAATTGTTCAGACTCATAAGCTAATCAATCCCACTTTAGTTGTATAGTTGAAATCAACAATGATAAAACTCTAAATAAAAATACACAACGTAATAAATTACAGTTTCACTCCAACATGATGGCATTATATTTCATTACTAATCGCTCGTAAGGAAAGTGAACCTTACAATACCCAAGTTTTTCGTTTAAGAGTTCATCTCGAGTGATTTAAAAAAAGAAATCTATTGAGTAACTAGGTTGTATGTGTTTAAATTTCGACATACATTGCGAGAATGACATCTTAAAACGGGTAAATAACAGTTATTATCCTAGTTTATAATGTAGTGTTGAATAGAGTATTCATTTGTTTTCTGTCTAACTTGATCCCCCAGGAGAAATATCAACTTAAAATCCAAGGAGAAATTATAGGAGCTATTTCAACTTAGATCCAAAGAGAAATTATTATTTCAACTAAAATCCAAAGAGAAATCATAGGGCTTATTTCAACTTGAAACTTAAAGAGTGATGCTAAGATTGTGGTAACGATAAGAACATGACATAATTTTTAACATTTCAATTAAATATTTAGCATTTTTGAATGAAAGGGGTGAGGTCTACTGTTAACAGAAATACTAGTACGAGGGTTATTAACAGCATAATTTATTCGAACATGTTAGGATGAAGAGTGTAGTTTGTATTAAACAGCATTTGGTGGAGAGAGGATGGGAGAACCACAACTACATGTAGAAAACTACCTTCTGTGCTAGTACCAACATCCCCGTCAACAAAAATGAGGGTGGTTTTACACACGTGACTATCGTTGAGGTTCCAAAATCTTATCTTAATGTATAGTACTGGTGCATTTCCTATAAAACCGGTACAGGTATGCACATGAAATATACTTCAAGCTAGTCTAAACTGTCTTGACGGTGATGGATAGGTCAGGGTTTGGATTCCAGTAAGTTCTACTTGTATTTTCCCCTAAATGATTTTCCACTTTCCCTACGCTTAAATAGGGGTATATTTACTATAAATTCTACCTTTCTGATCCTTATCCTACTAGAGTAATTTAATGTGGATAGCCTGGAATAGTGGTAAGTCGTAGTGGAAAAAAAAAATCATTAATAAACATTGCGTTAAACGCTTAAATATAAAAATAAAATTAAGAACAGATAAATTGAAGCTATTGAAAGCANTCCCCCCCCCCCCCACAATCACAAATTGGCCCGTTTTATCAGACGTTTGGGGGTTGCGATACTTTCGTCAGTCCAGTATTGTTCCAACATTTCGCAGATGAAATGTTTCGCCCCTCTATTCTCTTGAATTTGAAATTACACATTTGTCAGCGAGTTGTAGGGGAATTTGAGGGGAGGGATGGGGGGAAGGTTTACGATGTCGAACAAGGTTCAGACATGAATAAAAATTAGATGAGTGTGTGTTTTTAGCTCTCCGGAGAGAGGGGGTAAAAAAGGAAGGAGTTAGATGGGGGATGGGGTAGAGGAACGCCAAACCCCTCCGTCCCTCCCTCCCATCCTTCCCCAAGCCAAGTCGTGTTCGATATAATTGAAAACTGTGGTGAATTTAGGACAATTTTAACACGATGTTACCAATTAGTAATCAACACGGCATGTCCCGCGTTCTACACTAATAACATACGAAATGTTGGCAGTCGGTACTATACCTATCTATAGTAGATGATAACGTGCGGGGGATGAAAGAGGGGAGAGGCGAGTAAGGGGGTTGGTTTATGTCAACATAAATAATTTCATTTAAACCGTGATTTACAGTATTAAAACACTCCTCCCTCGTGTAACTAATATTGACGTACGTTCATGTATGTGTGTGTGTGCTTTATTTTTGCATCGGTCGGTGGGTGTTCCACCCTCTACCGACGTCAACCTCACACCAGAACTAACATTACTGTCACAATAAAACATCCCCACATGGGATGTAGGTATGTATTATTTTCCATAATTCTACTAGTGATGCGTTTTCAAAATATACACATCATGTGACAGAAAAAAATAACTTCATCCGTTAGGAAAGATAATGATGGGCGAAACAGTGAAACGGCTACATATTAATATACTATGTGTATGTTTAAATATATACATTACTATGTTTACGTGCACTAAGTTTTACTATCAGAAAGGGCTATCCCTATATTTACACCATAAGGACAGGGATTGAAATGGAAAATGTAGAGAACGTGTACCCGAATTTACTTGGAGGTAGATTAGGGAATAGTTTAGGAAAAAGAACTTCAGTCGACTACACCGAGAGGATTCCAGCTCCAAACACTCCGTCTCCAGTAAACCAGATAAAAAGATATTTATATGTCTTGTCCCGCGAGCAGACCGATGTGGGTGATATAAATATTTATTTGTATATCACTACTGTGGATTTCTCCTCCCGTCTCAACGTTAATGTGGTGCGTAGACTCTGGCTATCCTCCTTCTTACCACGGGCGTGTTTCCTCTGACTACCCTCCTCATCCCTAGTCCCAGCACGTGTCCTATAGCTACCCTCCTCATCCCTAGTCCCAGCACGTGTCCTATAGCTACCTTCCTCATCCTTAGTCCTAGCAAGTTTCCTCTAGCTACCCTCCTCATCCCTAGTCCCAGCACGTGTCCTATAGCTACCCTCCTCATCCCTAGTCCCAGCACGTGTCCTATAGCTACCCTCCTCATCCTTAGTCCCAGCACGTTTCCTATAGCTACCCTCCTCATCCTTAGTCCCAGCACGTTTCCTCTAGCTACCCTCCTCATCCTTAGTCCAAGCACGTTTCCTATAGCTACCCTCCTCATCCTTAGTCCCAGCACGTTTCCTCTAGCTACCCTCCTCATCCTTAGTCCAAGCAAGTTTCCTATAGCTACCCTCCTCATCCTTAGTCCCAGCACGTTTCCTCTAGCTACCCTCCTCATCCTTAGTCCAAGCAAGTTTCCTATAGCTACCCTCCTCATCCTTAGTCCCAGCACGTTTCCTCTAGCTACCCTCCTCATCCTTAGTCCAAGCAAGTTTCCTATAGCTACCCTCCTCATCCTTAGTCCCAGCACGTTTCCTCTAGCTACCCTCCTCATCCTTAGTCCAAGCAAGTTTCCTATAGCTACCCTCCTCATCCTTAGTCCCAGCACGTTTCCTCTAGCTACCCTCCTCATCCTTAGTCCAAGCAAGTTTCCTATAGCTACCCTCCTCATCCTTAGTCCCAGCACGTTTCCTCTAGCTACCCTCCTCATCCTTAGTCCAAGCACGTTTCCTATAGCTACCCTCCTCATCCTTAGTCCTAGCACGTTTCCTCTAGCTACCCTCCTCATCCTTAGTCCCAGCACGTTTCCTATAGCTACCCACCTCATCCTTAGTCCCAGCTAGTTTCCTCTAGCTACTCTCCTCATCCTTAGTCCAAGCACGTTTCCTCTAGCTACCCTCCTCATCCTTAGTCCCAGCACGTTTCCTCTAGCTACCCTCCTCATCCCTAGTCCCAGCACGTTTCCTCTAGCTAACCTCCTTATCCTTAGTCTCAGCACGTTTCCTCTAGCTACCCTCCTTATCCCTAGTCCCAGCACGTGTCCTATAGCTAACCTCCTTATCCTTAGTCTCAGCACGTTTCCTCTAGCTACCCTCCTCATCCTTAGTCCTAGCACGTTTCCTATAGCTACCCTCCTCATCCTTAGTCCAAGCTAGTTTCCTCTAGCTACCTTCCTCATCCTTAGTTCAAGCACGTTTCCTCTAGCTACCCTCCTCATCCTTAGTCCTAGCAAGTTTCCTCTAGCTACCCTTCTCATCCCTAGTCCCAGCACGTGTCCTATAGCTAACCTCCTTATCCTTAGTCTCAGCACGTTTCCTCTAGCTAACCTCCTCATCCCTAGTCCCAGCACGTGTCCTATAGCTAACCTCCTTATCCTTAGTCTCAGCACGTTTCCTCTAGCTACCCTTCTCATCCTTAGTCCCAGCACGTTTCCTCTACCTACAATCTTCATCCTTAGTCCCAGCACGTTTCCTCTAGCTACCCTCTTCATCCTTAGTCCCAGCACGTTTCCTCTAGCTACCCTCCTCATCCTCAGTCCAAGCAAGTTTCCTATAGCTACCCTCCTCATCCTTAGTCCAAGCACGTTTCATCTACCTACACTCTTCATCCTTAGTCCCGGCACGTTTCCTCTAGCTACCCTCCTCATCCTTAGTCCCAGCACGTTTCCTCTAGCTACCCTCCTCATCCTCAGTCCAAGCAAGTTTCCAATAGCTACCCTCCTCATCCTTAGTCCCAGCACGTTTCCTCTAGCTACCCTCCTCATCCTTAGTCCTAGCAAGTTTCCTCTAGCTACCCTCCTCATCCTTAGTCCTAGCACGTTTCCTCTAGCTACCCTCCTCATCCTTAGTCCTAGCAAGTTTCCTATAGCTACCCACCTGATCCTTAGTCCCAGCACGTGTCATCTAGCTACCCTCCTCATTCTAACCCCAGATATTAATTTAGTAGCTATTGAGTTAAAATGTATGAGTTTAAAAAAGTAGCCACCGGAAGTACTCACCCCGTCGCCGACACCTCCAGTTAATATCTGAAATGTGAGATACTCAAGCTATAACAAGATTTTACTAGTAAAAAGCCTTTATAAAATACAAACATAGTTTTTGTAGTCAAAATCGATTACATATTTACTATATTATTTGTGATATTTAATACGTATTGATAATATCTAGCAAGAGTTACATCTGAATATCACTTTACTTGACGTTTGAAAACAATAAAGCAGATCTGATAATCCTTCTATCAGTCAAATAAGGTTCGTTCCATGAAAATTATACAGTGGTTCAATACTTGTTTTTCTCAAAGTCGAATGAGGGGACCGAATCAGATGGTTGGTTTTCTCTCATGTTTAAAATGTGCAAGGTAATTGAAAAAAAATCACAATATACATAATAGTACAGTCTCAGTAACAAACAACAAGTGTCAACGAACCCTGATATATCCGTCATCGGCAGTACGGTCTATTACAAAAGTGACGCATTGTACCATTCGACCACCGAAGAGTTTAACTATAAATTAAAGAGGTATACCACCATAAACATTAAAAGTACCCCTAAAATTCCCAATTGGAAAAAAATTAAAGAAACAATAGCTTATATTCATTATGTCCATCACCCCTCTCCCCCCAAGTAAATTTATTGGTGCGCCACTTACTTACATTCACAAATCACAATTTATATTATTATTATTATTATTATTATTATTATCACCGCATCTTACTACCCGTTAGGGTTATACGCACTTACGCTACTGTGTAATGGTAGGGTGACTGTGAGATGAAATGGAGGACCTAGAGTTTAACTTGGAATCCGAACCACGGTGGAGGCCTGGCATTCCCCACATTCACAAGATGTCTTGTCAAAGGTGAAGGAAGGGTTTGGTAATCAGATAAATCTGTGCTGGGACCGAGGATTGAACCCCGGCCGCCAGCACAGAAATCTGACACCTTACCCCTAGACCGCCAGGTCACCAATTTATATAATAACCTGGACTTTGATTAGTATATGTTTTACGAGAATTACCGAGGTGTTCCCCCTTAAATAGTGAGGCAACCCCCCCCCCCTCCCCTCACCCCGTTCTTTTGTTATATAAGGACGATTTATAAGATAAAAAAATATAGGTACGAACTAATTATGTATACTGTATGTAGACTGTACTATGAGACCTTAATACATACATCTCGTTTAGAGTTTAAAAAATATTTCATTTTGATATAAATGTTTATTTTTATTAATAAATCATCATTAGTTTAGACATAAAGTATACAGTCAACTCTTGTTTCAGTGAACTCGGTTGTATATTCCATTCACAGCAGGAATTGACTTCTGAAAGGCCTTTTTCCCTACTATAAATCTACTATATAGTAGGATATTGGTAGGAAAAAAGACCTTTCAGAGAGTAACTCCTACCGTGAATGGAATATAGTGAACTATAAAATTCGTTTATGATGATCCCTTAACCTCGCTTTTAGTGAACAGAAAAATTGAAACTTTCAGTAAGAAATATCATTCTAACATCTTAATTCTCTAAAAACATAAGTTTTTGGTTGTTTAAACTTGAAGACACCGATTCTACCCGAGTTCTTGTTTGGATATCACAAAGCTTGACTGAAAATACAGAATGTGGAAAATGAATAAAGGGAGAAGGGGTGCGAGGGCTGAGCTTAAACAGTCACTGCACTCATTGGCCTGGCTTAAATTTGAATACCTTTGTCTGCGGCAAGTATAAGAAGACAGTCTTCTAAGTTGTATTAATACGACAGGAGTTACAGGACTGTGGTCATTTAGTAATTGTTTTCACTAATCCCTCTCTTCGAGAGGTTGTATGAAACTCAAAAAATTAGACTTTTCTACTCAGTTTAGTTTTTTAAATGCATGGATAGTGTGGAGATCAAGTGTGGAAATCAAGTGTGGAAAAAGCACTGACTCTAGAGAAAGATCTGGAAAAAATATTAATCAAAACAGTAAACAGCAGCATATAACAGATTTTTTTAAAGATTAATTGATAGATTTCAATAAAGAAGTATTGTATATGAACTCTTATTTTGTTTGTCACTAACCCACTACTTTCAGATTTTTTTTAAAAACATGTTTTAGTGAATTTCGGACATAGTGAACAAAAAATCTGAATCTGTAGAGGTTCATTATAACCACAGTTGACTGTGTATATTTCAATCTACTCCAAAATATTATTGTCCCAATTATGTTAACGAAGATTGTGTACATCGATCAGAAAGACAGCATTTTAAAGATTTTTTTCAAAAGTATTCCTTTTTATAAAAACTTTAAAGGGGTACAAATCTAATAAAATAAAATAAAATTGAATCGCCTATCTTTCCCTCATTCATTAAAGTTTGATCTCGGAAGTACAGAGAGAAAAAAATTGAACCCAAGTGACCTTGAGAGGTGTACTAAGTTAAGTTAACTTTGGAAATCTAACACCAGGGTCTATCAATGGAATAATCTACGGTATAGGGGCCTACTCAAATCGTCACCCAGAATGCAGCATATTTATTATTATTATTATTATTATTATTATTATTATTATTATTATTATTATTATTATTAGCACCGCGTCTTACTACCCGTTCGGGTTATACGCACTTACGCTAATGTGTAATGGTAGGGTCATTGTGAGATGAAATGAAGGACCTACAGTTTAACGTGGAATCCGAACCACGGTGGAGGTCTGGCATTCCTCACATTCACAAGATGTCTTGTCAGAGGTGAAAGAAGGGTTTGGTAATCAGATAAATCTTTGCCGGGACCGAGGATCGAACCCCGGCCGCCAGCATAGAAGTCTGACACTTTACCCCTAGACCGCCAGGTCACTTTTTCAGCATATTTATAACCTGACTCCTTGCAATATGATCGCCTCTGTGATCTAGTGCTCAGTGATCCTGGCTACAGATACAGAGGTCCTGGGTTCGATCCCCAGCACTTCCAATTTTTCTGTGACGCAGTGTTCCTGTAATGGGGTCAAATCGGACTCGTAACGACAAATGAGAAACTAAATGGATGATAAAGTAGCAGCTCCGATCTAGAAAATTGAGATTAACGGCCAGAGTGTTCGTTGTTCAGAACTAATGAAACCGTATATCCGCAAAATTTGGTACTGGCTTTACCAACAGATGACAGCAGCTAAATCGGTAAGGCTCAAATGTGGGCGGACGACATTAAGTTATTCTTAGAGCAGGTGAACACCGATGCAGGATTTCAAATTAATTCAACAGCTATTGTTACTAAAAGCCGGGTAGTCAAACTAGAGTTTACAAATACAATAAAATAAAATAATATCGTAAGTAAACGCGTGACTATAAAGTTGCGCACGTCCTTCTAACCTGCTGAAACGGAAGAGTAAGAATAATAAAGGGAGAGGACAGCAATCCCCCTCCCTCCAACCTCTTCCCACCAAAAACAGCCAAAACCTTGACTGGACCTGACATTTATTCCCTGGCAGCAAAGTGGCTTCTCAATGCTGCTGAAAAACTTGGACGTCTGTTTCCTTTTACTTTCTTCTTGGGGAAGAAACAACGCCCGTTATTTGGCAAGCGTCTCTTTGGATCTCGTTTACGTCATCGCACGCAAGGGTTTTGACGTGAGCCCAGCTCGCATTGGTCACAATAAGAGGTATGGGAGAGGAGGTAAAAAAAAAAACAAAGTGGAATAACTGGAAGATGGATGAAAAAAAATAAAGATCCAATTCTCGTCTTGGTTTTTCTTTGTTTTCCCAGAGAATGTACAGAGTCTAACTTCTAAATTGGGAAAGTTTCCTTTCCATCCACGCTTTCTTTCATCTTTCTCACTCTATCTTTTGTCTTCCTCTTCCTCCCTTTGGATCACGCTTTTTTGGCAATCCTGTTTCGTAATTGAGCACAGTTTGCTCCCGATGCAGTCTTATTCCTTGTTGAGTGCTACAGAAAAGACCCCCATCCTCCACCTCCCACCCTCAATATCTAACGAAAGGCGTGTGATCCGAAATCCACGCCAACACCACCCGCCACCCTCTTACCCTGACTCCAGTCAATCAACCCTTATGTTAACAGAACCCAATTTGTTCAACACCGAACTTACCCTTTTCCCTCTCAACACCTCCCCAACCCTCTCACTCTCCTATCAACCCTTTGCTTACAAGACTTCCACTACATTGGATAACGCTGACCCGACTGTCGAATTACTAGGAGCGGGGTGTACAATATGCTGCTTACGCTGCAATATTGGACTATGCTCGTTTGTTTTACTTCTTAATAACGCTTGTACATGCATCCTATATGGCGGTAACGCTCCCAATAATGCGATAAATTAAGTACAAGAGTTTTAAAAAAAATCACAAAACCCCAAATTGCCAATATTCAAATAGCGAATTGATTTAGGCCTATGGCCACCTTGTTTTATTTATCATTATTGTTATTATTATTATTATTATTATTATTATTATTATTGCTAGTAGTAGTAGTAGTACGTCTAACATCAAGGTATGTTTGTAAAGTCTGAGTCATCGGGCTCACAATATACTTACTTCGGAGAGACCGAGATTTGAATATCTGACAGGTACACTGGAGGAAGGGGTTGGGGGCTTCCCACGTCTGATTTATCCCTGTAGTTTCACCATCCCCTTTCCACGCTAATGTGGGTGCACCTTTTTTAAACCACCTTTACAATACCTATACCTTGGTGTAAGCCGTTATAATCCTTGGTGTTTAGTGGACTAATTAAAATAAATGGTATGACAAAATTGTACATACTTTCTCTAATAGCCAATAAGTTAGATTAAAAAATTTCAAAAATAAGTAATCAGACAAATTCTCATAAATGCTTTTTTTTCTTTGGAAAAATTTATACAAAGTTGGTTAGCTTGTAAAATAATTCCCAGAAGAATAATTTGATCGTAATCGTAAATAATGTTTTTGAATAACTTTAAATTTTCAAAAATAAGTAATCAGTAAGCTATCCTTAATTATTATAAATCTAGAAGTCAAATGACTGTCCGGCCTCAAAGTATAATGATATGACACATAACTATAAAGTTTGAATGAAATCCATCACACCATTTCCGCTATAGCTCCAGGGACAGACATACATACAGAGGACAGACAAAAATAATTGTAAAACCCACTCCTTTTTTATTCGGGAGTATATAAAATCTAAATATCCATAAAAATTTCGAGATTGGAAAATTTCTTAAATACAATTTCTTTTCATGAGAGAGCAAAAAACAATAAAAGTAATTAATGGTTTAATATAAACCACACTAGAATAAACAGAGCTTGGGAAAATCATAATGAATCAGAAATCAAGATTCATCTCCATTTAAACCCGCTTCGGTGGCCGCGTGGTCTAACGCGCTACTCTCGTGTTAGACTTGACTGCCGAGACGGGGAGATCGGGGTTCTACCACAATCTGGTGCAGTGATAGAGATTTTTTCTAAATGATTTTCCACTCTCCTTCCACGCTAATGTAGGTGCATCTTCTCTCAATTAAGCTTTCCCAATCCCTAGCTCTTTAGTGTAACTAGTACATAGGCGTATAAGCCAAACGGTTAGTAAGACGCGGTGCTAAAAAAAAATCTCCAGTGAATCCAGGGAGATTCGAATCTCGTTATCTCCATTCCATCCAGTCTTTTGAGAGCTTGACTCATTTGACCAGAAATGTGGTAGAGAGACTCATGCTTTGAATAAAACTGTTAAAGGGTAGTGTAATATATGTGTTTATAAAGTAATCCTCAAATTTATTTATTTCAAATATCTTTGTGTCCAAAGAGATTATATTTATTTTGCAATTTATCAGTTTAGTAATTGATAAAACAATACAAATTATATTTATGACTAAATAAAATCCAAACAATTTACATATTTATGGAGTTATAAGCCAGGTATTAAGGCTCTGCATCCATCATATATAACAGAGTATGTGAATTTTGACATCCCTAAGATTCACAAGAGAAAGATGAATACGGCTGGAATGAGATATCTAATAAATATATGTGGAAAAACTGGTATGGACTGAGTCAGTATTGAATGGGTGCTGAAGGAGTGCGATCTGAAAGGTAATCCAATCGGTCAATGTGAAAGAAGTGTCTTACGTTGGTTTGGGCAAGTTTAGAGGATGAGTGTGGATTGAGTGACGAAGCAAATATATGAATGGAGAGCGTATGAAGCAAAAGGAAGGGGTCGGTCATGTAAGACATGGACGAGTGGATGAATGTGTGATAAAGAGAAACATTAAGAGTTTTAAGAATAAAAGAGCATGTATGACTTGGTGTATGGATGTTGTTAAAGTGAAGTGAGTACGTAAGGTTAGAGAAGTTGGGAAAAAGTTAGTGAGGATGGATTAAGTACGAAGTTACTGTTTTTGAGCTATATGCACAGTTTCTTGCCTACCATGTAAGGGAACGGCGTGAGTATGTATGCATGTATGTATGTATATGTGTGTATGTATATATGTGTATGTATATATGTGTAGTGTGTGTATGTATGTATGTATGTATGTATGTATGTGTAGTATGTATGTATGTATGTATGTATGTATGTATGTATGTATGTATGTATGTATATATGTGTAGTATGTATGTATGTATGTATGTATGTATGTATGTATATATGTGTAGTATGTATGTATGTATGTATGTATGTATGTATGCATGTATGTATGTATGTATGTATGTATGTATGTATGCATGCATGCATGTTATGTATGTATGTATGTATGTATGTATGTATGTATGTATGTATGTATGTATGTATGTATGTATGTATGTATGTATGTATGTACGTAAGATACATAATAATAGTTATTTGAATTTAGAGTAGGTTTCACATAATGTATTTTACAAAACAATTAATAAGAATGATACGTTAGAAAACACAAACACATTTTTATTTTTTGCTGCAGATTACGTTAGGCTATGTATAAATATATTAAAGTAGTTTTTTCTTTTATGTCAGCTACTGTTCTTCCTACCACCTTCCTATAACATTTTCAGTAGTACTATTAAAATGTGTGAAAATGAAGGGTGGGGGAGGTAACACTTGACATCACATCACACTGTTATAAGAGGTCCGAGCCGCGAACTACGAAACGCGAGAAACGTGCTTGGGTGCTGATGGTAGAGGTACAAGGTGAAGTTTCGGATCCGTTCCGTTTCAAACACTTCGGGCACGAACGTTTCAAAGCAGAGCCAACTCGACGGGCAAAGTTACCACCAGGGACAGTCCCACTGAGACACGATAGGGAAAATAGAGGGGAAGGAAAAGCAAGGTAATGCTGAAGGACCCGTGAAGGGGATTCAAAGACGTCCTTGCCTTTGTTTGATTCAGAGGTGAGAGTTCAAGAAAGAGACAGGGATGAAACCCAGTTAATGAGAGTGGTAGCGAAATAGTACCACCCACATTGGTGGACACGTGGACTAAACGTCAGGCATATATAGGCTTATATTTTATAAAATACTCTAGGTTATAGTAGTAAGGATCATTATAATAAGGAATAAGGAATTATTAGAATAGAGGTAAGTATGGAATAGTGAATTGTAATAGCCAAATAAATTAGTAGTTATTTTTATTAAATTGTGTAATTTAGCGTTGATAAACTATTTAAGAAACATGTACTTCATTATAGAGTATAATACATAGTTAAAAGTAACATTATGTAAACTGGACAGTTAGATGAAGACTATAACATAAATACAAAAAAAAAAAAGTTAATTGAATTACAACTCGAAATTGTATATTAAGTAACACTAAACTGAGTTGATCTTCAATATATACCTAATACTAGCTAACCAGTTGCAGATTAATGTAGTTCATTAGAGAAATCAATGAGATAAGTTAAATTTAATAAAATACTAGGTGTAGGTAAACATAAAATTTAACAGCTAATTTTTTCCTAATGATCTACCTATTTAATTTATCAATTTAATTATTTTAAACCTATCTATATTATTATAATGATTTCTTATCCAATACTCTTAAAAGTCTGAGTTAACGGTGATGAGAAGTTTGGGGTTCGAATAGCAGCAGGGTGTATTGAGTGTCCTTTTATTTCCTAATTTGTTTATCGTTTTCTATTTGTGCAAATTCGTGTATATCTCCTCTAAATTCAGAATACCTCATCTTCAACCCATCATATTAGTTGAAATGCGTATGAACTGGACGATTATTAAGAATCAGTTTGTGTGTGTG
>CABEEJ010005758.1:0-10502 GCA_901482245.1 Timema douglasi | reverse complement strand
ACAAGGGTTTTGGGGGAGAGGTGGGGAGTACAGTATTTTCTTACGCTTTCTTACAAGGCAGGGAAGGTGGGTAGAATCTTAAGGTTTATTATCAATGATTATGATGAGACAAAATCTAAATAATCTTTTTATCAGAAAATAAATATATTGTCTATAAAATTTAACTTATATTTCACCTACTTACTGCATCTTAAGTATTATAAAATTTAATATCGCTCGCTTTATTAACAATGATTAAAATAATCTACCTTACCAAATCATAAAAAAATTGGGTAAGATAAAGGGTGGCGGGGGTTTACAAAAAATTCTTACGATCCCTTACTTGAGAGGAAGAGGGGTCAAAAATCATGGGGAAAAAACAAGCTCTTCCCTGATGAAATGAGGACGTAATCTATAAATGTTTGGTTCTTGAATGGAACATTGTGTTCTTTGCAAGTTTTTGGTCTCCCTGTTTGTCAATGTAAACTGGGATGATTTGTTAATTTCCCAATCCTACTTCTTTCAGGAATTTGTTTAAATTAATCGATTTCTTTGCAACTTCAGTTAATCCCATGTATTCGACTTCAGGAGTTGATAATGGCGCGCTGTTTCTTTGCCTCCAAAGTCACTGCTTCATTTGCAAGAACAAAAACAAGTCCTGTGTAAGATCTTCTGTCTTGTGTACATGCTGCCCAATCATCATCCACAAACCCTTTCAACTTATTCGAGCCATTCTTGTATGTGATTCCTAGGCTCTGAAAAAGCTAAATCTGGTCTAGTTCCTATGGCCAGTTACATAAACGTGCCTATTAGCTATCTGAAAGGATTATAATATTTTGCAAACATTTCAAACAATGCCACTTTTCTTGGTAAAGAAATGTTTTGGAAAAAAGAAGTTATATTTAACAAATATTGTATTTATTCATTTATTTGGCTATTTGTTATTTAAATCAAATTAATCAATTTCGATTATTTAGAAAACATTTCAAAGTTTTTAATTCTAATAAAATGCAGTAATTGTAAACCAAGAGTTGGAAAGCATTGAGTAGTTCAAGTAGCCTACCAGGGAAGTCAGTTGACAAAGGATGCCTAGTGAACCAAGGAAATTAGGTCGAGGATCGTCATGGATGGCCAAGGAAACTTTAGACGAGAAGAGAACAGCTTCGGTGGCCACGTGGTCTCGCAGTATACTAGATTACCGATGGCGGGAAGATCGAGGTTCATATCTAGGTCAGGTGTATGGAGGATGGTTTAAAAAAAAATATTTTTCCACATTCCCTCCACGCGTATGTGGATAGGTCCCTACACTTACTCTAAATATAATCTTCATAATCTCTAAAACCATGATTGTAAATAGTACATAAGCGTATTAACCCAAATGAGTAGTAAGAAGCGGCGCTAAAAAAAACAAGAAAAGGTTATAATGATGATCAGCATGATGAGTTCGGAACTGAGGAAGAAAATGAAGAAATGCTACATTTGGAGCATTTCACTGTATGGATCAGAAACTTGGACTCTCAGGAGGATGTAAAAGAAATACTTAGAGAGTTTTTAAATGTGATGCGGGAGAAGATTTGGTGGACAGATAGGGGGACAAATAAAGAAGTCCGAAGAGTGGGTAAAAAGAACACCATTTTGGATCAAACACATCATTACGAGGGGTTGTCTTCTGCACGACGTGATAGAAGACAAAGTTGAGGAAAAGAGGAGCTTAATAATAAGGAGTATTCAAATTTTGGAAAACTTGAAAGGTATAATAATTAATTTATAATTATTTTCACGTTCCTTCCGGGATTCTTTTACATACCACATTCGACATTGGACCGATGGATTTCCTACCCTTCCGAAGGAAGTTGTGCTACGGATTTGTATAGTTCAAGAAAAATCCGTTAACTCCGGCTGGGTTTGAACCTACGAAAATCAGGTCCTGAGAGAGCACTTTATACCAAGATCAAAGAAGTCGGCCAGAGACTAAAAGCTACCCTAATGGGTGTCATTTTTATCCCCAGAAAGATATTTCTTATCCTCTTTCCAGGCTGTTATTATTATTAGTAGTACCCCGTCTTACTACCCGTTCGGTTTATACGCACTTACGCTAATGTGTAATGGTAGGGTTATTGTGAATGAAATGGAGGACCTACAGTTTAACGTGGAATCCGAACCACGGTGGAGGCCTGGCATTTCACACATTCACAAGTTGTGATTAATTCAAGTCTTGTCAGAGGAGAATGAAGGGTTTGGCAATCAGATAAATCAGTGCCAGGACCGAGGATTGAACCCCGGACGCCTAACACAGAAGTCTGACACCTTACCTCTACACCACCAGGTCACCCTCTTTACAGGTGAAAGATGATGTACTAGAAATATTAGGGCAGCCACCTTGGTCAGCGATAAAGAATCAATCGCTTAAAATCAATCGCTTACAATGGTCTGTGTCGTTTTCTGGAACTAATTCATTATTCTATATAAACGTATACTCCCTTAGACCCCTCACTTACAACCATTCTTTGTAATGTCAATATATTAACATATTATGCTGTTAGCCTATCAAATAAATGGTACGTAACTACGCACTGACTTCTCACTCCGTCTAAAACTGAAGATATTTATTCAAAACACGTAATATATGTGAAACATAATGATACACACTAACAAACCCGACCACAAATTACACTATACTCATGTAAAACTTTTTTGACTCCCAATTTTAAATTTTATAATTTTATTTATAAAGGATTAAAGTCTTCATTTGTATATTTGGACCAATAAAAAAAAAGTCGCTAATGGGTCCACAAATGTCAACACTTCGTAATGAAATTTCAACTTCCTGTTAAAATTTTCGACCTTTTATTAGAGGTTGCACATCTTCAGGTCATCGCATTGCTGTTAAATTTCTCATTTAACAATGTTGACCAATAGAATAGGTAAATATTGACTATTTAGTATAAAATGATAGAGATAGATCATTGTTGTACAAACATTTCCCCTAAGAGGTTAAAGGAAAAAGAACATTAACTTTTTGAGAGACTTACTTATTTACTTGCTCTATGGCATTAGAGAATTAATGCGGTAAAACTTTAGTATCTCTATACAACTAAAGCTCACAAAATTATACTAATATGTTTGCCAATATTTCAGAAACTATTGGTTTTATAAAAATATATTTCAATTAAAGATTTTTTAATATAAATAGACATATATTTGCGATGATAAGTAATTTCATATCTAAAAGAACTAAGACGGTATGATACAAATTTAGAATTAACGCATCTGTATGGAACCCTTAAAGTCATTTTGACCAAAAAAATTGAGAATAGCAATTTTGTTTGATTAATTAGTGCTTATAAATGACATTTTAATCAAAGAAGTTAGAGCCGATTTTGATATAATCGGTTTTTTCTCTTTACGCTCGGAAACTACCCTTCATTTGAGGGTTAGAAATACAATTTTTAAAAAAACCTCGAGGCAAACTTATGAAAACCCTGGATACCAAGTCTTAGATCAATCGTTAAAATAGTTTAGGCTCTACTCCGAGGTACAGACAAACAGACAGACGGCATTGAGAAAATCACGTCTTTTTCGGATTCTGGAGGTCATGAATAGTCGACATTCATCAAAATATCGAATTTTTGTGACAATCACAATACTTTCTCTACCTGTAAGGTATCGAAAAAATAAAAATTAATATATTTGTTAGACAAAGCCTAAATGAATCCATCTTCATCCAGCCTAGGCTCATAGCTCCACAAATATGCTTAAAAAGTCGTCTAAAATGAGCTAATATCACATTTTTAGCATATTTTTTTCTATTGATAAAACTCAAACATTAGGAGTGTTAAGGAATAAGAGCCCTTACGTAATATATCGACTTTATCATGGCGTGAGACATATTTTGGAATATTATTATTATTATTATTATTAGCACCGCGTCTTACTACCCGTTCGGGTTATACGCACTTACGCTAATGTGTAATGGTAGGGTGATTGTGAGATGAAATTGAGGACCTACAGTTTAACGTGGAATCCGAACAACGGTGGAGGCCTGGCATTCCCCACATTCACAAGATGTCTTGTCAGAGGCGAAGGAAGGGTTTGGTAATCAGATAAATTTATGCCGGGACCGGGGATATTTTGGAATAAAGCATCATATAGTTAAATAATGCGTCAGAGCTGAACGTTGTTACGGCAATTTCTCGCTTACCGAGGCGGCCCTCTTAAGTCACAGTAGAAATGGTAATGGAGTATTTTATTACAAACTTACCTTTGTTTATTTTCTAATTATTTGCGAATATAAAAATTAAACGTACCCGTATCCTATCAATGCGAACAAGAGCATCTTTAACAACTTATTTGGTTTACCGGTGACAGGAGGTTGAGGTTCCAACCCCCGCCAGGTGACATAAGGCAATTTTTCCTAAATAGCTCACCTTTACCACTTCTAAGCAAATAAGGATATAGGCCTACTTCATCTAAATTCTGTATTCTTCATTCACACCCCATTTGTAAAAAATATGCAGATAGCCAGGACGGTTAATAGGACGTTTAGTAAGGTTTTTGTAAAACTTACATAATAAAACCTATTTCCATAAGTGATTAAATTCCAACTTACCAGAACGTTTCAACTTCTTTGTGAAATAGTTTATAAAACAACATGGCATGCAGATGTTCTCTCAAGGAACTCTGTATAAATATTTAAACTAGACGCTTCAGTTCGATGTGAAGAAACACTTTAGAAGGACTTTTCTTTGATCGATCACCGCGCACTTCAATAGTTTAGAAGCTAGCGCGCTATTTACATAAAAACCGCACAAGGGTGAAGAAGAGATCTTCGAATAATGTATCTAAGGTACAATTTTCATAAGAAAACTCTTATCTGACAGCTATAAAGTTACTTGATCAACTTTCACGTATTCATACGCCAGGTCATGTGATCTTCAGCTGTAACTTCTGATAGATATTATTAATACATATAAAATAACAATAATAAAAGAGTGAAATACTATCAACGTTGACAAAAAAAAAGTTATTTTCTACCAGAATGTTGCTATATTTTAATGAATTAATTAAGAGCGACCCTAATTACAAAACAGCCCTGGATATATAATAATAATTATTATTATTAGCACCGCGTCTTACTACCTGTTCGGGTTATACGCACTTACGCTAATGTGTAATGGTAGGGTGATTGTGAGATAAAATTGAGGACCTACAGTTTAACGTGGAATCCGAACCACGGTGGAGGCCTGGCATTCCCCACATTCACAAAATGTCTTGTCAGAGGTGAAGGAAGATATATAATTGTGTAAGCCCATTTACAGTATATTAAATTATGAGAAAATTGCTGAATCTTTTTTTTTTACAAACGAACACTCAATTTAAAATCCAAGCGTCCAGGATATCGCAAAAATATTAGTATCTTCCAACGAAAATCCGATTTTTATAGAGAATGACCAACTTCTGCTTCGTGCACGGTGGTTCATCTGTACGATAATTCTTTGTTTACATCACCATGGAAACTCAGATTTGTGGAAGATTGTTTATCGATAAATAAAGTATTTCTCTCTGGTTAAAAATAATATTTCAATTCTCACATTAAATGGTATAGTGCATCAAATAGCTAGGCCGAGAAAGGGACATTTTTAAAGTTATCATTGTGGTGTGAAGGGAAAAAAATTAACGTTTTGCTTAGAATTAAACACCGAAAGCTCCTACTCCATGGACATTTGATAGTGTTTGACGAGTAAACCCTTATCTAAAATATAGAGTGAGGCCTCATTATATATAGACCTACCTTACACAAATAAAAAGTTTGGAATACATTTTAGCGAGATAATCTGCAGCCATAGCTACAACGGTCCATTAGTAATATTAGGAAATTATTAGTATTATTGTTGTTTGTTTTTAATATATTCAATAGTAAAATTTATTGAAAATTTGCCCTTGATCATTTAGGCATTCAAATCCCCTCTCGGGCTTCTCGTAATCCAAAATTATTTTTTCCCAATAGCTCTTATATGTCGTTGTATCCATAGCGCCAATTCTAGATTTGTCGAATTCGACTTTTATCATAAAAGAAAAGCTAATACTCAGAGAGTTATTTAAGGAAATCCCTTATCAATAATTTATCACTAAGAGGTTCTGCCTATAATATCTAAATTTTACAATATTCTAATTGATTTTTCGCATATTGTTACTGCTTTTAACCACTCTTTAGTGTTTTGTCATTATTGCTATTTTTTATTATAATCAATATTAATTACTTTTTTTGATACCTATTAATCATTATATAACATTAATTAGGCATTTTTGTTTATCTTATTTTCTTGTGTAAATGTATGTATTTGTATGGTACTTGTGTACTTTCAGTGCTGGCCTGTTATAGGTCCTACAACTGTTGGCCAGCACTATAATAAAGGAAATTGAAATTATTATTATTAGCACCGCGTCTTACTACCCGTTCGGGTTATACTCACGCTAATGTGTAATAGTAGGGTGATTGTGAGATGAAATGGAGGACCTACAGTTTAACGTGGAATCCGAACCACGGTGGAGGCCCGGCGTTCCACACATTCACAAGTTGTGATTAATACACGTCTTTTCAGAGGTGAAGGAAGTGTTTGGCAATCAGACATTAGTAATAATTTATTTGAAAAGGACACGCTATTACTATAACAATAGGTTTACTTATTTTTGTCACCGTGTCTTACTGCTCGTGCAGGTTTTACGCATATAAACTAATTACGCTGAAGTGTTATGGATGAGTAAACTTGAATTTAGACAAAGCGTACCCACATTTGCGTGTAGGGTTAGCGGTAAGCCATTTAGGAAAAAACTCAGTAACCCCTGTTGGGATTCGAGCCACTCACTATCTCCCCATCATCCGAAATCTCGTCTATTGTGAGAACGACGCCTTAAACAAATCGACCACCAAAGTGGGTACTTGATGCTATTTATTTATTTATTACTACCATGAATACCTCAATAGCTACAAATAGAAGAGTAGAAATAAAAGATAAAAATCGATATTAAAATTAATAGACTATAAAATTAAGTGTACGTACAATATAAAGGCTAACAAAAATCATTAATATTAGAAACATTTTAAATTGAAGGACTTGGCTTTATAATAATGGATGATCCAGAGTTGCACATGAGGTAACATGCAATTACGGTAACAATATAATTTTGAGCAGCTCTGACTTTAACATGAGCACTAAGATTTCAGTCTTTACATTTCCAAAGATTCGAACTCAGGGTAAAAAAATCGAAACACAAACAATTGGATTCGAGCCAAAAATTATACACCAAATGGGGTAAAACATATCGGAACACACACTTTATACTGAACCAATCCTCTCAGGAATACTCAAATGGGGTAAGAAATCAAATGGGGCCGAAATCTAATGGGCAGAATTGCAATATTCTGATAAAGTAATTTAGGGTCAATGGTCTAAGGTATGGGTAAAAAGAGAGGGGGATGACGCCACTGATGGAAAACCAGAGATAGTGGAAATAGTAGGTCAATGAACTTGGAAGTTAAGATGTTTTCAGTAAGGGTGGCATTTGACTCAAATGGGACTTGAGATCTTCCTACTGGAAGGTGCATTCCAATAACTATTGAGGTTGCAGTTTTATTTTACGATCCTATACTTTAAGTTAAGCAATAGTTTTTTTATTTGATTAGCATTCTAAGCCTTATAATTTGTTCTACGTAAATGTTTAGATTTGTTTGACTTAAGGTTGATAAAGATTTTTTTTAAATGATTAGGCCTATTATCTACCGATAAAAAGAAATAGAGCATAGTTTTGCATTTAAATATTATGTATTATATGTGATCAACATTCTTTAATTCATTTTCATTACGATAATTCCTGAGATCCTGCGAACCACACTTTGAGAAACAATGGTCTAATGCATCATATCATTCTCATGTTTGACTTGATTGCCAGTTAGTCATGGAGAGATAACGTTTCGAGTTCCGGTCCGGTGTACTAGGGTACATACATAGGATGTAGCGTGACATGGGGGACCCACTTCAATGGTGGACAAGAGACACAAAAACAATTAATAAAGTTCATATAAACATGTGTCCCATTTGACCTTGTTTCCGAGTTACAGTCATATTTGTACTCCAGTAATGTGGAGATGCTTTACATTATAGGGCTGATTAAAACAGCCACCTTCATCCTAAATGCAAGTCTGCTGTGTCCTTTTGGAGAATGCCGCACTATTTCAAAAATACAATACATCGCAATGCTTGCATTCAGCCCAAAGGTGGCCATTTTGAGCACTTCCTATAATGTTAAGTAGCTCCACATTACTAGAGTACAAATGAATATAGCTCGGAAACAAGGTCAAGTGGGACACATGTTTAAATTAACCTATTCATTGTTTTTGTGACTCCTTCCCAACACTGAAGTGGGTCCCATATTTTACGGTACACCCTGTATTTATTTTTTCTTTCTCATTTTTATCATTATCCTCTCTCCGCGAAAATATAGATACCTTCCTCTAAAATTGTACCTTCCTCATTCCCACCCAATTTGAGTAATTAATGAATGCCTACAACCCAAAAGGGTACTCAGACCTGATTAATAAAATAACTGTCAGAAAAAAAGCCAAACTCGCTGTGAATTTACAAAATAAGAAAACATGAAAACGGTATGCTTGGTTTATGCGTCCTCCATGTCCAAATAATAATTGTTAGCTAAACTTTTTGTAATAAATGACAGGTTTATTTGGAGGGGAGGGAGAGGGGTTCGGATGATGAAATAATATCTGGGGATGTCGGGGCTCAAATCCCTATCGAATGTAATGAGTTGGGTTTTTTGACCGTATTTTATCCCTTATCCCTCTGTGTGAATGTGAGTACATTTCCTCTAAAATTATATTTATTAATTCCTATCCCATTAATGTAAACATGCGGATATCTCGAATGGGTAATAAGACGCAGCGCATACAAATAAAAAAAAACCTTTCAGTCGCAACGAAATCGCCAGTTTGAGTTCTTGATCACAGTCAAGATCTCCAAGAAAGGTTCTTTTACAAAGTGGACCGTCAATAAACGTACCTACTCTATTAGAGTTTACATTCGAGCTATCGCTTTTCAGCGAATATCTCAAATGTGAAAGCGCTACGTACTTCACTGCGCGAGCCTGTTTGATTTGAGTTTAGACGCTTGGATATTGAGAGCAACTTCATCTCCTTGAGAGTCCCAAGTTCGGATCCCATCAAGAGGGCTCAAGTAGAATGGTTCGAAGCAAATAATAATAATAATGAGACCCGCTTCGGTGGCCACATGGTCTAATGTGTCACTACAAAATAGATTAGACTGCCGATGACGTGGAGATCGAGTTTCTAATCCCGGTCGGATGTACTGAGGATGGTTTTTCTAAAATGGTTTTACACTTTACCTCCATACAAGTGCGGGTACACTTCCTCTAAACGCAATCTTCCTCATCCTCTACACATAGTGTAACAAGGATATCGGTGTATTACTCGAACGGGTAATAAAACGCTGTGCTAAAAAATTTTTTTTAGTAAAAATGAGGTTCTAGTCCAAATGTTTTAAAAACATGAGAATACAAAAATGTATTTAGCGTTATTTTTGTATATGTACATGTGTGCATCGTGTCTTAGTATCTGTCCGGTTAACCGAATATTCATACTAACAGGGTAGGGAGAGGAGAAGTATAATTTTGAGGAAATGTTCTTAAATTTGACTGTGGAAAGAGGAATAAGCTACCCCAGCTGGCATTCGAACCTCGACCTCCCCATACCCATAAAACCAGCCAAGATGTTACCGATGTATTTGTCTGCGTGTCCATTGGTGCGGGTGTGTTATTTATACGAATTATACACCTGCCTTCTAACTTTAGGGTCTACATAATTCCCAAGTATTTAGCCAAAAACATACACTTTTCTCTTTCCTTGACAAGAGACACTACAAACAAAATAAAAGCTTTTCCCTTCTTAGATTAAAATAAAATACCCGCACGTTTGTGTATGCGGACAGAGGCGTTAATATAGATATTTCTTGTTTGCCAGTGACAGGAACGTCTAGGTTAGAATGTTAGATACGTTTGGGGGGGGGGCGGAGCTATATATATATATATATATATTCATATTTGTCACTCAAGTTTACACATCCTACCCCCTCGCAAATATGCGAGCATTTCCTCTATTTGACCCCTCATAATTCCTATTCCTTAGAGTGGGATGAATAGGGACGCGATAAAAAGCCAGCGTTTTTGCAGTTTTTATGGTAAAACATATTTTTGACCAAAATAAATAAAATATTGCTCCAGTAAAACATAAAATTTAATTTTCTTCACATGGTGACCTCAAAATTTCTTAAATATCTGTCGACGTTGTCATGGAATTTAATGACAACTGAATTTCTTCGGGTGACCTGGCGGTCTAGGGGTAAGGTGTCAGTCAGACTTCTATGCTGGCGGCCGGGGTTCGATCCTCGGTCCCAGCAAAGATTTATCTGATTACCAAACCCTTCCTTCACCTCTGA
>CABEEJ010005757.1:34997-46542 GCA_901482245.1 Timema douglasi | reverse complement strand
ATAAATAAACAGATATCAACATAAAAAAAATAAAAAAATATTTTTTAAAGTGTGTTTTTGTTAATTTGGGCTGGAAAGGGTTAAAAAATTGATAATCATAAATTTAAAGCAGATTATGGGGATAAATTAGTCATTATATATTTTAATGTAAATATAACTACAATGTAAATTAAAATAAATGTAGGTATTATATAATTCTGTACATTCTTAAATACAATAATTAGTTTTAATAAACGTAAAAAGAATTGCAATAAAATTGAAAACGATTAATATGTGCTATATTTGTGTATTTATAATCACTGATAATTCATGTGAGGAATGGAAATGCTTGCATGAACTTAAAATATTGAAATTTGTAGTGATTTTAGTGACCATCCCCTTATGTCTAATTCAACACTAAGACGATTTCATTTCACACCTTATTCATACAACAAAGAGCAGAGAAGGCTTACTCGCACAAATAAGTTGGAAAAGTTATCAAATGTTTCATTATGTTATCTGAAAGCTCTTTGTGCTGGCTGGCTAAAAAAAACTAATATAAAAGTGAATTTCCAAATGCTCTCCTCAAGGATGTGAGCACAAGGGGCATGGCCGCCACCNNNNCGCCACCCCCCCCCCCCTCTTCCCCCCCAATTTTCGGTCTCATTTTCTCGCCGAGATTTAATATCGAAGGCATTTCCATTGTGTTTAGTTGTAATTTACCCTTTTATATACAATTTTATGAAATCCAAAAAAATATAAATGTTCTGTTACAGATTCCCTGGACGATCTCACGGACTCCCTTAACGAGCCTGGGGGGTCCATGGACCTTACTTTAAGAATCTCTTATCTAAGCTCTAAGGCATCACTCTTGCATTAGACTGGAATGCTGAAGATTAGATCAGGGTTCGAATCCCAAGATGTACTGAGATTGGTTTTGCCTAAATGGTCTCCCACGCTTTCTCTCCGCAAGTGTGGCTATATTTCCTCCTAATTATACCTTCCTCATACATATTCCATTAGTGTAATTTTTATTTATGCATATAAACTGATCGAGAATCAAGATATGCTGAAAAAAATAGTAGGGTTTTAAGATAATAATAAAAAGTTGTATCTCTAACTACCTACTGTGCTATATCATTTTATTTGGTCAAAGGATGATTTATTTAACACCAGAAAATTTAAAAACTATCAATTATTTTTACTCAAAGACAGCAACATTTTAGCTAGAAGGACAATACCAAGTGTTGGAATATTTTCGCATGATTTCATAAATTGCAGTCGTGCCGTTGAAACATATCTTTTGATTATATATAATAAAGAGGTTCTCTGAAGTATTTTCATACACAACGGGATGTAGGATATTTATTGCTAGTCTGTTGGTCACGCTAAGGGTTGCTAGTACCGGCAGTAGCATGGCATAGCTTGTTGACAAGGAAGAGAGTCTAAACTGTACCTGTGAATTGTTCTTATCACTCAGTAGAGAACTTTGTGATCCCTGATCAGGTATCAAATGTAAATTAGTTACCATGGAGGGTATGTAGAGCAGAGCTTGTGTGTGATTTCTCAAATTGGTGAGAATATACAGTTTTTATAGGTATAGTTTTAACCAACTATGTCTAATAGAGCAAAGAGTATATATGATTGGTCAAATGGGGACGGAAAGGGTGAGAATAAAATTACAGTTGCAGATTTTAAAAATTCCATTGAGCTAACCCCACCACTCGTGCAGATACTAAATGTTTAGAAGACAAGAAAAGGTGTTCCCGTGACGCGTACCTGCCAACAAGGTCCCGTTGAAGTCCTTGGCGGTGTACTTCCTGTCCAAGACGTCCTCTAGGGAGGGTCCTCTACCGCTGGAAGTCTGAGGAATGCTGTCGGGCGACTCATCGTCCTTGGTGAGGAACACCACGAGGAGCACCACCACGACTATCACCAGAGCCACCACCCCCGCGACCCCCGCTATCACCTTCCATCGCCTGCGACTGCCCTTCGCCACCAGCTCCTGCAACACAGGGACACAATCTTCTCAGGGCCGCGTTTAGGAGGGGCGTAAAAGGGGGCGATTTCCCTGGAGCTCACATTTACCCCCAAAATTATTAAATAAATTACAGTTATTCTAAATATCGCATCAAATAGTGTACAGATAATTAACATCAATAAGTATTCGCTTAGTGACAGGATTCAATTCCAGATTCCCGAAAACCCTAAATTTATGTAATTTCTAAGATTTACGTTATTAAAGTAATGTGCTGCAGTAGAGTAGAATACGCCACCATTGTGTTACCGCTGCCAATCCACAGACAGCTAGCAGTGCAATGGTGCAAAGAGGACTTTACTTTTGTTAACTTAATTTGATTGAATGTTTGCAGTGAATAAAATAGTCATTTAATTGGTTGATCAATATTCTATAAAACATGAGAAATTATTAAGTAACATAAAGTACCGCGTAAGTATCAATTTATTATAACGGGTTAATTCTAAAACTGAAAAACTACTATACAAAGGGGGTGGAGGCTCATATTTGTTTGCCCCGGGCCTAATATTTTCTTAAAACGGCCCTGCTTGGGGATGTGAGTTATATAATACATATAAACTAGTAGCGACCATGATGCTCTTTGAAAAACCATAATGATTTTTATTCAATATGTTTCTGTAACAGAATATATTATTTATGCTATTCTATGAACTGTGTTGCACTTGTTTCCAACATACTTCTGTAACGATGTATTTTCATTCTTATTTTATTATCGTGCTTATGTAAATATTGCGTTGTTAATGGATTTCGTTTGTTTGTGCACAAGGTTTTAAGGGGGCCACCTCGGTAAGCGAGAAATTATTGCCACGCAGACGTTCAGCTTTAACGCAATATTTAATTCTAGGATGCATTATTTCAAAATAAAGTGGAAAGATTCCAACAACGCTCTTTTTCCTCAAAAGCTCTATATTTTGAGTTTTATTAATATAAAAAAAAGGTTGAAAATGTGCCATTAGCTGATTTTCTAAGACTCTTTATTCATATTTTTGGACTTATGAGACTAGGCTTGATGAAAAGGGTCTATATACTTAGCCTTCCTTTAGCAAATACAGTAATTTTTTAAAAGACAAATAATATACATTTTTAAGATATTTAAGAACTAGCAGCGAGCTTTCATCATTGCCTTGAGTTTCATAGCTTTCTTTCCCCCTCCCCCCTCCCCCCTTTCTTATTGACATGACAATGGGCGTTTGTAGGTAGAGGGCGAAAGTAAGTATACAGAATAGAGAAGTAGTTACAGAAAACGACAAAGACCTTTTTTATTTTAAGCCGTGTCTTGACAGCGTTCGATACTTTCTCGCTGACCGAGGCGGCCGCCTGATTACGTTTCTAAATGTGACTGTGGCACACGAACTAGCCGATCAGGAAGTATGTGTTTCAAGTTCCTACAAAACGGTAATAATTATTGTCGCTAAATTAGATAAGAACCTTATTTTAACGACAAACGTGTCAGACAACAGTAGTTGACGGATGGCAGGGATCCACTTTCCCTTTAGGCCAAACGTTTGATCATAAAACTTTAGCACAGTAATTACTTCAACTTGTTTTTTGCACCGCATCTTACTGCCTATCCGAATTATCCGGAGGTGATAAGGATGACAGTAAAATTTGGAGGGAATGTACCTACATTTGCATGAAGGGTGGGTGGGAGGTCGTTTAGGAGAAAATAATCAGTATACACGACTGAAATTAAAACCCAAACTATTGTGGGAGGGATGCCTTATACCGTGAGGCTATCGATCTATATAGCATAGGGATGGGTAGAGTAGGCTTATAAAAAGAACACTCACATTAATTTGTAGAGAACATAGTGAAATCACACTGATAAAATAATCACATGTGGAAAACTACTCGCAATAAATCCATCCGGAACTCGAGCTTGGACCAGTTATAAAAAAAATTAGCATCTTGTCTTACCCCGTCGGGTTATACTTTTATGTACTAATTACGATAATGGTTTTAGGAACTAGGAAGGCTATATTTAAAGGAAGTGTACTCGCGTTTGCGTGGAGAGAGAATGTGAGACCATTTTGGGGGAAAAATTCACTCAGTACGAAATGGTTAGTGTGGTTTAGGACGTGGACTACCTGTGACGTCACGGCCGGTCAAGATAGGATCTCCCATGTTGATGAATTTACGATTTACTCAGCGAGTTTTAAAGTTATAATGTTTAAACAAAAACCATAAATTCTTAAATAATTCTAAAAATAACCCTACAGTGTCATAAAATTATTATTTTTATCTTGTTTGTTTGTAAACATCCTTTTTACAAATCCTCTACAACTTAGGCTATTTGTCTTGGTCACTAAAATAGTATGTAGGAATATTCCTGACAGGATGTGGATTAAAAAAGTCCGTGGTAGCATATGTCTGTCTAGAATAGGAAACAATTAATAGGTAAAATTAAAAAGCAAGTTAATGTGTTTAAGGAGCAAATATTAAAGTGACAGTGTAAACTCGTCAGAGGAAGAGGGAAAGGGTTATCAGCACACAGACAAGAGCCATCTCAGGTAAACTTCTCATTTTCTTCCCTCTCTTTCTATTTTGTACATTGGTGTCTAAAGGTCGGTCTTATGACTACCGCATGAATATTGCTATTGGGAGGTTAAAGTTAGCTATCAGATAAAGGTTATCAGCCACTTTAATATTTTACGCGAGCTATGAACTAAATTTATCTGCCGGATAGCTATTTGTAGGATAAATACATGTTTATGCATAAGACGCTAGGTTGGTACTGTTTTACTGGCGCGCGCATGCGTATAACCTGGCTAGTAGCTACAATGCTCAACATTTGTTAAATAATGGCGGCTCTACGAGTGCGAGTAAACAAATGGCGTCACATGGGCGCAGAAGCTAAGTACAGTAGCCCCATGGTTTCTTTGGTGCTAACTGGCAGCTCACAGCTGACTTCTGACAGTCAACATTTAGGTATATACCTAAATTTTGACTGTCAGAAGTGACAGCTGCTAAATACATGTTTTGCAGATCATATGGTTTGGCGTAGAGATACATAATTTGGTCTGGTAACTTTTCAAAGCCATCAGCTGTCAGTCAGCACCAAAGAAGCCATGGGGCTACTGTAGCTTCGTAAAATAGCTTCGAAATTTCCAAGTAGGTAACGTCGTTATCGACGATGGGAGTGTTGGTAGGTGTTGTTACCCTTGGAACAGGAGAACGCTCCTGCACTCAACACACATTGGTAGATTGGGAAGTAGTTAATTTTTTCTTTGCTCTGGTTCCCCGTCGGATAGACACCTATCTACTCAGAGGCTACCTGCATTAGCAGTCGAATAGTATAAGGACCTTTTCACATTGGGACAAAGTGTCGGACACTTGTGTTTGTGGCGAACACTGATGTAACACCGATGTCCGACACTTCATTGCCAACAAACTGGGTAGCATTTCGTTATTTTTTTACAATATAAAATTGACTCAAGCTATTGTTGCATTCTGTATATATTGAGGTAATTTAGAAGGAAAATATATACTTGGTTCTACACGGCTTAAGGGGTAAGCTGTGCGTTGGTATATCGTTCTTTTTCTAAATTATCGCTATGGCATGAAAATATTAATATTTCAAAATTCCCTTTTTTTATGTTGCCTTTTGCTTTAGATTGACCCTTCTGGTTCTCCGAGCTGTCTGTCTCGTTTGACATAGTTATATATTTAAATATTCAAATATATACTTTTTTAGATAATAAATTTTATTTAAATGTTGATAGTGATTAGTTATATCTATAGCTCTAGCACTATTGCCTTTCTTGACCTTCTCTTGAAAGAAGACCATTTTTAAAATTTATTTATGCCTGCGTAGGATGTCGTGGGAGGACTTGACCAGACATATATGTTGTAAATATTAATATATATTTTGCTATTTTGTTAATATAAATTTAAAAAAAAGCAAATCCTCACACCTATTGTTTGTTCCTGCAACTTCTCCTGAACATGGCCTATCGTATTTACTGTTTAAATTAAACCTTTGTGGCGGGCGAGGACTGATTAGGCCCTACATCAATCATGTTATGGATAGTAGATAGTATTTGTATTTCAAACGTTAAAGATTGCAATTGCTGAAACATTTTGATACTTCTGGCCCTTCGTTTTTTTATGTTCTTTAATTATTTCATGGTGGTCTAGAGCTCGTTCTCAAGCATTATTATTGATTTAAATTTAAATGAATGGTATTTAATATTGTAATTGATTGAAAGTTGCCAATTAACCCATCTATACAAGGAGATTAATTATTATTATTTTTATTATTATTAGCACCGCGTCTTACTACCCGTTCGGGTTATACGCACTTACACTTAATGTGCAATGGTAGGGTGATTGTGAGATGAAATGAAGGACCTACAGTTTAACGTGGAATCCGAACCACGGTGGAGACCTGGCATTAAGGAGATTAATTAATTAAGGATTCGCGCCATGTTTACAATTATTTTCTCTCGCAGCCAAAACGAATGGACGCATCATGTTGTTGGTTCTTAGCCTGGATCAGGCGGTTTTTTTTTTATGTTTTATGTCAAATAAAATCTTATCGAGTCTTCTTATTGTTGTTATACATTAAGAATAATTATTGTTACCCGAATCGGTGGCCGCATTGTCTAACGCTCTACTCTCGCAATAGACTAGACTGCCGATGACGGGGAGATCGAGGTTCAAATCTCGATACGGTGTACTTACTATTGAGGGTGGTCTTTCCAAAATAGTTTTCCGCAAATGGAGATGCACTTCCTCTAAATATAGCCTTCCGTATCCCTAAAATCCCTATCGTAATAGTACATGAGCGTATAATAACCCAAACGGGTAGTAAGACGTGGTGCTAAAAAAACCTATTGTTTTAGTGCTTCTACGCAAAATATTAAGGAGGATTATTATTATTAGCACCACGTCTTACTACCCGTTCGGGTTATACGCACTTACGCTAATGTGTAATGGTAGGGTGATTGTGAGATGAAATGAAGGACCTACAGTTTAACGTGGAATCCGAACCACGGTGGAGGCTTGGCATTCCTCACATTCACAAGATGTCTTGTCAGAGGTGAAGGAAGGGTTTGGTAATCAGATAAATCTTTGCCGAGACCGAGGATTGAACCCCGGCCGCCAGCATAGAAGTCTGACACCTTACCCCTAGACCGCCAGGTCATATGAAGGAGGAGAATGAGGAGAAACCACTCACACATCCTCTGCTACATGATCGTCTGTTCTACACACTAGGTATGTGACGACACCCCAAATGACAGGACACCTTCCCACTTCACTTATAAAATATTTTGTATTCATTAAATTTAAACTTATGGCTAGAAATATACCGCAATTCTTCAATTCTAAGACGACATCACATGTAAGACCCATCTTAATTTTTCAGTACCTCCAACAGGGGAAAAAAAACTTCGTTTCTAAGGAAATAAATTAAATAAAACGCTAAAATAGCCTATATCTAAGAACTATTTTTATTACATAACTTAATCTAAAAACAACCATAATACCATATTTATCAGTACTCAGTAGGTATGTAATTCATATCGACCTTCTGAGTCATCGATATCTGAATCTGAATCAATTATCAGATTCAGATCAAATTCAGAGTCTTATTCTTCTAAGCCATCTTAATCATTATTATCCTATAATATAATGTCTTCTAAGCCATCGAGAGCGTTTAAAAAAACACAGTTATTCTAAGACACACTACGTTTTTAGCGACGTTTAAATGGGAAAAAGTGTATCTTAAAACCAAAGAAATACGGTTAAAAAAACAGCAGTATGCTAGACATCAAACCAACAACTAACTGCTTGCTGGTATAGAGTACAAGCATAAAGCGTAAGAAAGAAACAGAAATAATAATAGGGCTTTATTTTAAAAACAATAAAACTATATATATAAGCCACATAGTCTCAGATTTAAAAAAAAACACGAGGACGTGTAAATAAATCAATGAATTAAACTGTTTGTATAAATGAATAGTAAAGAAAACAAAGCTAAATCAGTTCTTGTCGCTAGGTGCTGGTGAGGTCAGACATGAAACTGTGTTCGCAGTATGACAAGAAGGCGCGTGGTATAGAACCAACTAAACTGCTCAGGAGGTGGTATTGTACCGGTGGTAAAAAAAAAAAAGTGAAAGTAGTCTTGTTTTTATCATGCTGTCATCACGAAGAACCAACTAAGCTGCTCGGAAGGTGGTATTGTATCAGGGGTAGAGAAGATAAAGTAAGTTTCTTTATTTATAATAGGTACAGTAGTTCCATGACTTCTTTGGTGCTGACTGACAGCTCACAGCTGACAGCTGACGGCTTTGAAAAGCCACCAGACCAAATTATGTATTCCTACGCCGAGCCATATGATCTGCAAAACCATATATTTAGCAGCTGTCACTTCTGACAGTCAAATTTTAGGTATATACCTAAATGTTGACTGTCAGAAGTCGGCTGTGAGCTGTCAGTCAGCACTAAAGAAGCCATGGGGCTACTGTAAGACACATGCGATGCTAAAGTCCGTTTCACTGTAGGAATTGTTTTCTGAAAGGCCTTTTTTCTTACCAGAAATCTATTATTTAGTATGATATTTGTAGGAAAAAAGACCTTTCGGAGAGTAATTACTTCCGTGAGTAGAGCATAATACCATATAAAGCGGTATGTACAGTTCGATTTAGATAGGAATGACCTTTTATTCGACAAGTTTCATATATTTACACGTAAAGTCATGTGATCTGCGACTGCCCACTTTTAATATGTACAATAAAAACCAATTAAATAATAAATAATTATAGTAAAGTAAAATGTTATCAATGATGAGCGCAAAAAATATGGGTTTGTATTTTTTGTGTATTTCTACCAACCAAAATTTTATTATAATACTTCTCAGCCCTCACCCTAACCCTCTTCCATGCTATCATCATGAAGAACGAACTACACCAGGAAAAAAACAAACCTTTTTGATAGACAATAGGCAAAACAGGCTCTGTCATGACACACCAACATAACCAGTAACTATTATTATCCTACGATTTGTCCGCGTATGTGCCAAATGCCATTTCGCCAGCGCGCCGCCACCTAAAAGGTGTCACGCCTTAACCCGGGCTGCCACTACCAAATCCCCCCTGTTTTCCCAAATAATCTCCAATCTTTCCAAATAGCTTAGATTGAAGAAAAGACTAGTAAAATTTAATTTTCCATCAAACTGACTAGTGTAAAGTGTAAATTATGTTTAAAACACGATGATTTAAGATTGATGGGTGAATACATCTTCTGTCTCTTCACAATCCTTGTTTGGTGGGTAACAAGACGTGTTTAATTCCTCAGTTCACTTTTTTAGTCCAACCAAAGACATTATGTTTTAAGCTTTTAGTTAAAGGTCCCGAATCAACAAATATTCCAGTATTTCTACTATATTTTGCAAAATTTCCTGTTTTTTCCAGACATAAATAATTCCCTGTGTTTTCTCGGTCTTCCAGGTGCGTGGCGGATCTGATTATCTCCCAGACTTTTTTTTTTTTCAGGCAACTGTAAAGAGTTTAATTATCTTCTATAAACAAACCCACCTCGGTGGCGTAGTTGGCTAACGCTCTAGTCGTGTTGAGCTCGACTGCTGAGAACGGGGAGATCGAGGTTCGAATCTAGGTCGGGTGAACTGGGGAGTGGTTTTTCCTAAATGGTTTTCCCCCCTTTACCTCCACGCAAATGCGGGTTCACTTCCTCTAATTCAACCTTCCCAATTCCTAAACATTAGCGTAATTAGTAATTAAAGCGTATAAACCGAACGGGTAGTAAGACGCGGTGCTAAATGATAATAAAAATACGGATTCCATTAGGACGCGTGTTGGCCATGTTTACGACCCTGAGTGACCCCGACATGTGCGTGGAGGAGGCAAACAATATTGGACTGCCTGCGTCATTCAGCTCGACAAGATTTTGGAAAACATCCTTTCTAAACTTAGTCCGTCTGACGTCAACCATCGTTGCTTTGAACACCTCTAGGGGAGGAAGATTTATTTTAAATTTATTTTTAAGTGTTTTTTTTTATCTACCAATACAATTTATTAGTGTAAGAAAATACATTATTTTGTTAAAAGCAGAAGCAGATGCGTCATTTTGAATATGGGAGAGGGGCCAAGTGGGCACGCCTTGCTACCAGACCAGATTAGCTGAAACTTATTTAAGATAGCAGGATGAGGAAGGCTTAAAGATATGTATATGCAAGGGTCTATAGATGAATGTCTAACACAAGTTTACCAAAAGCTACAGTCTAATTCCAGGATCACAATCAAATTAACGTAAAGTAACGCAAAAAAAAAAAAACTTGAACAAAACACAAGACAAAGAATGTGTACTGTTTGGAAACAAATTGTTTACTGAATTGGAACCCAAGCATTTAAGGCTGATTAGGCTACAAATACTTGCAAGCGAATATTTATGGATTTACAAAATAAAGTGTAGACAGAGGCTACGACGTTTTAAACAAACAACAAAACAAACAGACGACAAAAGAACTATAAGGAATAAGTTGTCTGCATACCATAAACAAACAAATGAAGAACCAGGGCCATCTTATCGCATTGTAAGCCCCTGGGCAAAAGCAATGCACTGGGCTTCACTACCAGCCTTTTCCATCCAAGGGGGGGGAAAAATGTAAACGTTAATTAAACTCTAGAGATTTATAATTTTTCAATAAAAACAAATATGGTTACAAAATCAATGTTTAAACATAAACAAACATGCTGTATGTAAGATTAATCAACACAACCTTGAACAATACAAAATAAGTCTTGAAAAAAAACAAGCGTAGAGCCCCTGGGCACTGGTCAGTGTGCCCATGCCTAAAGACGGAACTGTATTATAAGATTGCTCGCAACATGATTGGCTTGTAATTGTTGTAGCACGTGGTATCTTCACTTAACGTTAACGTACCGTGAAAGTTCTCGCCTCTACAATTCTTACGTTAACTGAACAAGTGCATCGTAATGGCTTCCCTTTAAAAACACGAGTGGAACTTTTACGTTACATTCATAGGGGGCTTAATTATATATAGCACACTTACCAACCCTGAAAATGTATAGATGTTTAAAAGCGCTTATATAAATTATACAGAACCATCTATGAATATTATTAGTAATACATTCAAAAATTTAATATATTACATTAATTAAAAATATGTTAAATGATATTTTTATTTTGTTATTAGTAGTTTTTCAGCAAAACCACAGGAAAAAAGATTGAAAATTTAATGAAATAATGCAAGTCACTAGCAAATAGAGTTTGGAAATATTATTATTATTAGCACCGCGTCCTACTACCCGTTCGGTTTATACGCACTTGCGCTAATGTGTAATGGTAGGGTGATTGTGAGATGAAATGAAGGACCTACAGTTTAACGTGGAATCCGAACCACGGTTGGAGGCCTGGCATTCCTCACATTCACAAGATGTCTTGTCAGAGGTGAAGGAAGGGTTTGGTAATCAAATAAATCTGTGCCGGAACCGAGGATTGAACCCCGGCCGCCAGCATAGAAGTCTGACACCTTACCCCTAGACC
>CABEEJ010005757.1:17034-33507 GCA_901482245.1 Timema douglasi | reverse complement strand
GCAAGGTTCTGAGTTCATTTCTTTCATTATTATTATTACTATTAGCACCGCGTCTTACTACCCGTTCGGGTTATACGCACTTACGCTAATGTGTAATGGTAGGGTGATTGTGAGATGAAATGGGAGGACCTACAGTTTAACGTGGAATCCGAACCACGGTGGTTGCCTGGCATTCCCCACATTCACAAGATGTATTGTCAGAGGTGAGGGAAGAGTTTGGTAATCAGATAAATCTGTGCCGGGACCGAGGATTGAACCCCGGCCGCCAGCACAGAAGTCTGACACCTTACCCCTAGACCGCCAGGTCACCTTTCAGTTCTATCAAAGTGTAGATGGCCTTGCTGTGGTCAATATATTTACAGTAGGATTTTGGTAGGAAAACACTTTTAGATAATATACACTTTTTTTTTTGTGTCACAAAAGTGACAGCTGCAGATCACATGACTTGACGTAGGAATACGAGAAAGTAGATCTAGTAAATTTTTAAACTGTAAGACCCTTGCTAAGAAAAAAATATACTAAACAAAGAATCCCTATATTTAGAATTTGATCTTTGGCAGATGACAATCTAAGACTTTGATTCGAATCCTGAAGAGAGCAATAATTTATTCTTGACGTAATGCATCATTTTTTAATATTTTTTTACTCACAGTGTCTTACTTGCTGTCGGGGCCATACGCTTTTAATTACGCGAATGGGGTAGGGATGAGTAAAGTATCATTTAAATTAGACGTACCTGCATTTGCGTGGAGGGAGGGTGAGAAACTATTTATTGGGGGGGGAAACGCCCTCAGTTCATCTGCTAGGGATTCGAACCTTTAACTTCTCGTCGTCAGCAACAAACCAGATCAAACAGTACTCGTACCTTAGTCCATATTCTGACATATCCGCATATAAACAGTTTATCTCATCCCTAATCGCCCGACGCTCCCCACCAATTTGTTCTTCTTGGACCGCCACTGACCCGGATATGGGATGCCCTCACCTAGAGTCAGCCGGAGACTCTTTACTTGAGAAGGCTGTGCCGCCAAACCATATGGTGAGTGACCACAACAAAAGGTTGTCAAGACCATGACGTGCTATGTTCAAAGTGATGGACGACTCAAAACACTCCTGCCAACCTGAGCGGCGGGAGTTTCATGACTGCCAATTAACCGTCGTTAAAATTGTTGTCACACCATTACAACCAACACACACACTCAAACACACTGTTTTATTACTACCAGCGTTACGACAGGTCACACAGACCTTATTGCATCTACAGGGAACATGCGATGTGGTTCGACGTCTTAAGGGGTCTGCCAACTATGAGCGCCGGAACGTTCTTTGTGTGTGTGGAAGGGAGGCGGGGAGGGGGGGGGGGCAAAATGACGTTATGTATAGGTTAAGATAGGTTGAGTAAAAACACATTGGGGAGGGAGGCGAGAATAACACACACATACAAACACACACACACACACACACATATATATATACAGTTAGGCTATGCGGTAAGAGTATTAGTTTGAAAATAATACAAATGATGGTATGATAAGATAAGATTAAAAAAAATCAATTTGTAGATTTGAGTGTCAATGAAAATTAAAAAAAGAAAAGAAGTGAGTACAGTTATAAAAGCCAAACCACTTTTTAAACACCAGATATGTGAAAGAATCAGTGTTAGTAAATTAATTCAACTAATTCTGGGTGGCAAATATATTATAATTTAAACGTCTTTGTGTCATGGATGTTAGGAGGTATGTTTTTCTCTCTGCGTAGCATTGAAAATTAGCTTTCAACTGTTCCAGTTGTAGCTGGGACCACCAACAGTAGTAATATTAGGAGTATTAGTAATTCAGAAAATAGTTTCTTCATTACAGGGTGCATTTCTTCGAATTTATTTACAAAGTCTTCAACATTGTTTGGAGCTTGAACTAACTGTTCGATCAATTATTTTTCTATTTTAAGTCTTGCCTTATCAATTTCAAATTTAGATATAGAATAGTTTTTAAGATGTGTTCATCCTATGATTCATATTCTTTTCCTAACAAGGTATTTTTCAAATCCAAGCTGTTCAAACCTCTATTCTATTTAATTCATATTGTTTTCTAGAAACTCGTAATAATTTTTTTTATGGAGAATGCCTAAGCTGAATCACTAGCTGACTCACTGACTAGAAGCAGAAATTTTGTTCTGGTCTAACCTTTTTGAATGTTTTCTCTTTTTTTTTTGTAATGCTGGTTCTGAAAGAGACATTATTTCAATTTATTATTTCTTTCAGCCTCGCTCTAAATACTATAAAATGCAGTATCCGATATTTTACTTTTTATTCATTTTACTTTGTAAAATAGTACTGAGATTCTCAGTAAACGAAAACACCATATGACTTAAATGTATTCCAAAAAACACACTCCCTTTTGAAATCTGATCTCAAAGTCCGCTTCCCTTAGAACTAATATTACTACTGTCACGAGCCAAAGTGTCTAAAAAATCTAGTACATCTGGATCCAAGTTTAAAACACCTGATAATGACGCTTCTCGTACAGTCCAACGAGTTGGACCCATCAGGCGTGGTCCAGCACTAGTCAGACTGTGTCATTTACCCAATGCAAACAGTCCCGAAATTGATTTGGATGAGTCTTGTAATGCTAAATTAAAAGCATGAGCTGTGCAATGAATATATAATGCTGATTGCTGCTCTGCTAATTTTTTCTTGTTTTCACTCCAATTTTTTTTACCAGCTATGTTAGATCCACCGCCGTAGCACTCTCCTCGTAGATAGTCTAAGCTCAAACCGAGGCGAAGCAGTGATTCTTTAGTTAAATTAAACAATGCTCCTCTAGTCATTGATGATATTTCGTATAATCCAATGAATAAAGTACCAATATTGAATATGTAATGATCTACAGTTGTGATATTTCCTGACACTTACTCGTTGCCACTAATGTCACTTGTTTCATCCACCATTATGGCAAACTATATATATATATATAATTTCAACAACGTTTGGAAGAATATTGTGGAAAATTGTTTAAAAGATTTAATTTTGGAAACTAGATGAAATGAACGAGATTTTCCTGCTTCAAACAATATCTTCTAGAATGTCTTTTTCCCTCTAAAGCAGGAAATGAATTAAATTTTCTTCTTCTATGTCCTGAGCCCTACATGCTAATCCCTGACGTGCTAAAAACAGAGGCGAAATAATGATCGCTTTTATTAAAGCAGAACAGTTTTTGACCTGGTAATGGATTGCTTGTTGTGAATGTGTGAAACAATTTTATATTATCTGTGACGAGGGGAAACTTCATGATTTTTAAACTTGTGTTTTGCTTTCTTCCAATTGTTATATCCTTTCGAAGTCAGCAACGGATATTTATTTGATTCATAATCAACAAATTTTGAGTTCATAGCTTGTACACAAAATAAGCTAAATACTTTTTCATGATATATATATATATATATATATATATATATATATTAAAATGAAGCCATGGATGGTCTTGATGCCAATGATTTAGAAAATGGTGGTCTCTTTCACCTTAATTCCATGGTATAACATTTGAAGGCTCATTGGGCTTTTTAACAGACGCAGTATCTTCTTCATGTTCAATTTAAAAAGGTACAGGTTGGACATCTGAGACTATATCTAAAAGAAGATAAATAAAAACCACTACAATACTAATTTGGATTTCTTTATTGCCTTGATATTTCAAATAGATTATAGTGTCAGTAGTGAAATAAATAAATAAATTGTACGACACCATCGCAAGTACTTTCACATTTGGCGTTTCTTAAAATATAAATCAACTTTTTAACATTTGTTCAAACTACTTGCAGTCTTCAATTTGCTCTCAATGTTTTAAATAAACCTTCACTTATATAAATGAGTGCTGAGACTTCGAAATCGGTTATAACGACACTGTTTTAGGCATAAACAAACCTAACTTATATAGTTTTCAGACAAAAGATAATGTAAAAAAATATGCAGAAAATCAAACACGTCAGTGTCAATAGCTATTAACAAATCAGGTGACGTCATAGCACAGGGTACACAATACACATATCACGAAATAGTGTATAAAAGCGGAGAAAAATAAAATACGTGCCTCATAACACAGATAACGAGTATACAGATAATAAAAAATGTTATTGTCTCACATGGGCACCATGCATGAACTATAGATGGCGCATCTATCGGTCGTGTGGAGAACAAATGTGATTTATTAAAACTTATTTGAGTAAATTAATCGCCAAATAGCTCGTTCCCAAAATCTAAAGGTGGGGCCAAGAATTTGTTTTTATTTTGCTTTTTCATGGCTTTACTTTAACTTTTATTTAACCTTAACAAGAATATTTATTTTGATATTGTATTATGTCAAAAATATCATAATCAGAAATATGAATTTTGAATCAAGGGTGGGTCTAACGGATCCAAGACTCTACTCCTCCAGTGGCAATGTAACCATGCTACCCCACCCTCAGTTCGAGCGCCTATGCTGGAGCCTATATATTACCAATCAGATGTTGCGCTTAGGTTGAATATTGACAAAACCTTTTAACAGTCACGAGTTTGGTGGTTATTTGAATGAATACAAAGCTATTTTATATTATTATTAAGTTAAGAAAAATTTAGTTTAATACCAAATGTATGAGTTTTAAAAGGCGATAAAAACTTTATACTAAGTAGCTGACCGAATAACACTTCATCATAAACCAGAATTGAATATGACGCGATAACATAAAAACATGTCTTGAATTTTGTTGACAATTCTATCAATCACTCATTAATAAGAAGAAAATGGCCTTACTACACCAGATAAAAAAAGAATAATGTTGGTATCTCATACTTTATTAATTCATTTACATTAACTAAAAAATATTAATTAATTATCTTACAACATGTAATTATCTCCAGGATTGGCCTTTACAGTCACCTAAGAACGGACAATCTTAACTAATAATATTCGTGTAAGACAATCATACTCGTTAGCAAGTGATAGCCCATCCTCTCCGTATACAATTAAAACTTTTACTTGTATATTCAAACAACTTGTTTTCAATGATAATCAAACCATACATACAAATCAATTGCAATTTAAATGTCAGTTCTTACTTTAATCAATTAACAATTTATCCAATGAATTTACTGAATTTATTCTCTTGTATGGCATCACATGGTTACTAATTATTGCCATTTCAACTACTCTAAATTTGTTTTCGTTTGTTATTTGTCATAATTTTTAATAATAATAATAATAATATTTAGCACCGCGTCTTACTACCCGTTCGGGTTATACGCTTTAAGTACTAATTACGCTAATGGATTAGAAATTGGGAAGGTTGAATAGAAGGAAGTGAACCCGCATTTGCGTGGAGGGAGAGTGGAAAACCATTTAGGAAAAAACTCAGTTCACCCGACCGAGACTCGAACCTCGAGCTCCCCGTCCTCAGCAGTCGAGCGCAAGATGACAAGCGCGTTAGCCAACTACACCACAGAGGCGGGTTAATTTTTATTACTCCATAATAATCATAAACACAGACTCATCTATTTCATCAATAACTTTATGTATTGTATTTAATTTGTAATTTGTATTATTAATATTATAGATTGTTCTAGTAATAATTATTAACTAGGTACTTATTGTGGCGGTTAATCCCTAGATAACAAGTTTTTCTCTCTTTACAAATTTCTGCTCGACTATTCTATTGCCTTAGGGTGGGGTTGTAGGAGACGCCAGAAAAGGTAGGTGTTCTTGCAGTTTTTAAAGGAAAACTTTTTTTGGCCAAAATAAATAAAATAATGCTCTAGTAGAAACACAGAGTTTAATTTTCTTCACATGGTGATATCAACTGTTTCTGAATATCCATAATTAATAGAGCAGCGTTAAATGAGAAACTTTTTAACTGAAGAGAAGAAGTTATCATTAAATTCCTAGACACCCTTGAAAGATATTCAAGAATTGATTATATCACCATGTGAAGAAAAATTAAATTCTAGTGAAGTAAGATTATATTTATTTTGACCAACACAATGTTTCCTTATAATAACTGCAAAAACACTTACCTTTTCTCGCGTCTCCTACAACCCCACCTTAAGCTTAGTTTGTAGAGCGTCCGTATAGTAAAATTGTAAAATTAACTTAGGCTCCTGGTTTCGATTTTCGGTATGGCCGGTGAAAAACATTTCCCAGTGGAGTTAGCCCCTTGCGCGACTTGACCAGTGGGGGGTTGGATAAGTTGGGGTCTCGCGGGAGTATATGGATGTGTAGGGTAGAGCCCGGTACCTTTGGGCGCGCTCCAATATTGGTGGAATGACTTTAGCCACGGTAGAGGAAATGTCAATCATGATTCGCTCGGTCCACATTCTAGATCGTACAGCTCATGTGCTGGCTTTACTAGCCCGACTGTTGCACGCGTTTGTCATGGAGTGGAGTTTGTAGTGGAGTTTACTTCTTGTGGGATGGGTTTTTTTTTCACTGGGGGATTCGGTAGATTCAACAGCAGGGCTACGGTGGCCACATAGTCTTATGGGTCACTCTCGCAATAGACTAGACTGCCAATTACAAGGAGATCAGTGCTCGAATCCCGGTCGGGTGTATTGAGGGTGGGTTTTTTTTCCTAAATAGTTTTCCACACTACCTCCGCAAATGTGGGCACACTTCCTCAAAATATAACCTTATTCATTCATAAATCATTAGCGTAATTAGTATATAAGCATATAGCCTTAACGGGTAGTAACACAATGTGATAAAAAAAACAATATAATAAACAATTAGTAAAACGTGGTGCAAAATGTATACAATAGGAAGAACAGTAAAAGTTAGTTACTAAAATTACTAAAGCAATTTTAATATAGTCATGCATCAAGTCTTGTTATCTGAAGTTGTCACTTTTGATAGATATCATCAATACTTATAAAATAACATAAATAATAAAGTGATAAGTTATCGGTGACCTGGCGGTCTAGGGGTAAGGTGTCAGACTTCTGTGCTGGCGGCCGGGGTTCAATCCTCGGTCCCGGCATATATTTATCTGATTACCAAACCTTTCCTTCACCTCTGACAAGACATCTTGTGAATGTGGGGAATGCCAGGCCTCCACCGTGGTTCGGATTCCACGTTAAACTGTAGGTCCTTCATTTCATCTCACAATCACCCTACCATTACACATTAGGGTAAGTGAGTATAACCCGAACGGGTAGTAAGACGCGATGCTAATAATAATAATAATAATAATATAAGTTATCACTGTTTGCCGCTAAGAAATATGATTGAATTTTCTCTACTGTTCTTCCAACCAAAATCAGGGTATATAGTACAATTTTCTAGCGGACCCGCGTCTTACTACCTGTTAGAGCTATCCGAGTCGGATTCAAACCCCGATCTCCCTGTCATCGGCAGTATAGTCTATTGTGAGAAGACACCTTAGACTATGCGACCACCAAATCAGGTTTCTACGCTCTTGGTAGAAATTTTTTCATTTAATTCTCTATACATTAAAAGTTATCGAATATCTGTCATAAGCACCGCGACATTTGTACAAAACCTCTTATCTCTGTTTGAAAAGTAATGTTTAATGGCCATTATTCTCATGACAGATATTCAAGAACTGTGTATGTGTGTGTGTGTGTATATATATATAAGTTGAGTAAACGTTGCTACCAGAGCACGGTTTAATTTATTTTGAAAACATAAAAAAATGTGTTATGTTAAAAAAACTACCAGATTACAAAATTTAACTCGGGATTCCTTCTGCCTCAACCGAAAAAATCAAATATTAAAAAAATGTAAGCCTCTACCATGCTTTATTTGTGCACCGTGTCTTATTATCCACCCGCAGCAGGATTTAGGAAGGTATACTTTAGAGGAAATATACCCGCAATTGCATGAAAGAAGAATGGGAGAGACCATTTAGAAACAAAGACCATCCTCAGTTCATCCGGACGGGAATCTACCACATACTTCTCATCAGTAACCGGAAAACCAATCTATTGAGAGAGCGAGATAGCTACGCTTTAGACAGCGCGACCACCATGTTGATTTATCGGCTCGGCAATGGCTATCCATGGAAGCTCCAAGCTTCAACCAGACATCAGAGCAGCGTCTTGCTACAGAGCCACTTCCCCCCTTCCCTTCAACACAAACTAATAGTTGAGTAAGTGGCGCATTTTGCCCCTTATCTCAACCGTGACAGAGAAATAACAACAAGATCATGCTCTTTTCCCAGCAAGGAGTAGTACAGGGCTTAAGGTGGAGCGGCCCATTAATCGTAATAAACATTGCCCAGCTTGCCGCACACCTAATCAGATCGGAACAGATAGGAACGCTCGGAATCGGAATTCTACGAACGGAGACGAGTTCTGTCCGTACACTTGTTCGGAATTTTGGTCAGTCGGAAGGAAGCAACCAATACATATATTTGAATTTAAGATGATGCTATCGGCAGTGAAGAGGAGTGTATGTCTGTTATTTCTACTCAGTGGCGGCTCGTGTATAGGCACTATGGAACTACAGCACCTCCTTTTTCCACTTGATATTATCGATAACATTTAACATAATGAGTCCTTTTTTTATTTAATTCTTTCTTTATTTTATGTAGTACAATATATATTCCTTAAGCCTAATGTCAGTACTTCAGTAGCCATTCCCCAGTTTATAAAAAATATACAAAAATCTTTGTGTGGAACTGTGCGCTTCACAGTGCCAGCGACGTGGTGTTTAGCTGTTGTGCGCATGTGCAAATAGAACGGGGGTGGGGAGTAAAGCGGGACTGCCAGGTAGAGAAAGAATTGTTGCTATCGCAGTGCCGGCTCTGTCGTGATGGCGGAAGGAAGTTTTTTTTACTCAACGTGTGTTGTGCTTAAAAACCTTGTACCATATTCTAGAATGTAATAAAGTGTAGAAGAGTGTAGAGTTAGATTATTATTCTGCTTCCAGATATTCTATTTGATTAATTTTTTTTCGGTTCTTTTATTTAACAGAAAGACTAAATGCGCTCGCAGTACTTTCAATGGAGAAAAATTTCCTCAATTGTTATCCAGAGATCTAGGAGAAAATTATTGAACTTTTTGCGCAGTTTAAAACAAGAATAATGGATTTCATTTTTTAATGAATAGATCAAGCTTGAACTGTAACAATTTAAGTTAAAGTAAGTAAATAAAGTTTTTTTTTGTTAAGATTTTATCAAGTTCCTAAATAAATATTTTTATATATGGTTTTTTTCCTTTACACAATTTTAAAATAAAGGCTAAACAATTTCTGGCGCAGCACCTCCACTAATTTTAGCTACGAGCCGCCACTGTTTCTATTTATTTATGGACCCGGTTGTGATAAACCTGTTTCAGGAAAATAGTAAATTCACGTGCGGAGCGACCAGAACATCTGCTATTCTAAGTACACAGAAACGTATTTTTTTAATACATAGAATAATTAAATTTTCGGTGAAGCTGACCAGATGGCTAGGGCCAAGAAAAACTTCAAATAAATTAACGATATTAAATTTTGGAAACACCTGCTACCTACACTAACTGGCAGAAATTTGAATTAAGATAATTCATAATATTATTTACTTTAAAGTATTAATTCATAATGAATAAAAGATTTACAATATGATGTTTACAAGTTGTGACATTTTAATTACGAGTTTCCTTTAAAATTTCCGCAATTTCCTACAATGCATTTCCTTTCATAATACTGTCACAATAATAAATGTTGTTACCATTGTCATAAATCACAGAGTATTGTTGAACACAATTGATTCATTTTTCATCCAAAGACATGTTTAAATAACCAACAATCGCCGTTGAAGAGGAAGCGATAACCAACATGTGTATAGCTGAGCGTGAGCTTAAGTGAGTGTAGAGAATGATGCAATACCTGAGGATGCGCATGCGCATAGCTTCGGAATACGTCAAAATATTCCCTCCATGGCAAACCGATTCGTTCCGTTCCGATTGGACGTAACGTATCCGATCCGAGGCGGGCCTCTAATGAAACGCATGTAATAAATAATTTCCGACGCTTTCCGTTCCGATCCGATTAGATGTGGGGCAAGCTTTTACTATATTTTAAAACAGTGGCGCTGAAAAAGAGGGTACATAGGCACCCCACGCAAGTTCTAAGATAATATTTATAACCATAGTTTAGATACTATTTGATATTATTTAAATATTTGTGCTCATTTTGTGTAGGAAGAATCTTTTGAAACTAAACAAAACTTTTTTTTTTAGCTAAAATGTGTATTAATGTTCTATAAATTAGTATTGTTTTATAGGTATTGATAATATAAAACAAAGGTGACAGCTGACGTATTATGTGAAATAAACAATAGTAGCTTTTCCATCCATCGTGAAAAATTACCTCCAATTATCATAGTTACAACGGACGAGTCACACAACTACATTTTTAAAGCTGATTAGGACATAGGAATGTGGTAAGATCGCCCATCAATAAAAGGTATGCAAAGGCACGGCGGACATAATAATAGACAATATTATTTTATCTATTTTTAAAATTTGTATAAAAATTTTAGTCAACTAATATTTTCTATTTTCTTAAATGTTGCATATTTTTAATCAATTTATATACTTTATAAACGTAAAAAAAAACCTTCCTTCACCTTTGACAAGACGTGTATTGATCACAACTTGTGAATGTGAGGAATGCCAGGCCTCCACCGTGGTTCGAATATATATAGTATGTATCTGTACTGACAAAACAACCCAATTGACAGTTAAGATTGCAAACACAAAGCTGTCCTCAATAGTAAAAAAAAAAACCTTTCTTCACCTTTGACAAGACGTGTATTGATCACAACTTGTGAATGTGAGGAATGCCAGGCCTCCATATATATATATATATATCAAATTTACTTTGCACCGCGTCTTACTACCCGTTTGAATTTTACGCTTAAGTAAAAATTACGCTAATGGATTAGGAATTGGGACGGTTGAATACAGAGGAAATGAACCTGCATTTGCGTGGATGGAGAGTGGAAAACCATTCAGGAAAAACCCGAGAGAGATTCGAACCTCAATCTCCCCATCCTCGGCAGTCTAGCTCAACACGAAATTATCGCGTTAGCTAACTACGCCACCGAGGCGGGTGGTATATCTATTAATCTGCGCCATTCATTTTTATTATAACATTTGTGTTTTTAATTATAATTATTGTCAAACATCGATAATATATTAATTTGGCTATTAAATCCATAATGATTATAAAGCAGATTAATTATAATTAATTATATAAGTGGAGGGGGTGGGGCGATGAATGGTTACTTAAGCTGATTTTTTTTTAGAAATTAACTTACTGGATCATAGTACGGTCCGAGTCGAGAATATTTAAACATGCACTTTCTATAAGAGCAGACCCATACATGTAATCACATGATCTAAGGCATCAGGTTGACGTAATATTGGATTAATTGTAACGTAGAAGGCGAGGCTCGAGTCTCGGGTGGATGTACCGAGTGTGGATTTCCCCGTGAGATTTATCACAGTGTTTTTTTTAGCCCTTTCCACGTTAGTGCGGGTGCACCTCTTCTAATCACCCCTCCTCATTTCTTTTAGGATAATACATACAAACTCCCGGCACAGATTTATCTGATTACCAAACCCTTCCTTCACCTCTGACAAGACATCTTGTGAATGTGGGGAATGCCAGGCCTCCACCGTGGTTCGGATTCCACGTTAAACTGTAGGTCCTCCATTTCATCTCACAATCACCCTACCATTACACATTAGCGTAAGTGCGTATAACCCGAACGGGTAGTAAGACGCGGTGCTAATAATAATAATAATAATACATACATACAAACCTTTCGCGACCAAAATTGATAACATTTTAATATATTAGTAGTGTTGTTTTTTATATATATGTGTGTGTGTTTGTGTGTGTGTGTGTGTGTGTGTGTGACAACTGCAGATAATATGACTAGACGTATGAATACGGTACAGTAGATCAAATAGCCTTTTTAGTTGGCAGATAAATAAAGTTCTTCCTATAAAAATCCTATTATATTCAAGTGTTTCTTTACCCTAACCCCCGCATTTATCGAGCCCACCAAACGAGAAACGTAACCTTAAGCAGGTTATTTTCTTAGGTAGGAGTTGTAAAACCGCGTCCCGGTGTCACGATCTCGTGATGCGCCAACAAGTGATCCCCGATACTTAGTTACGGCCCGAAGGAAGTCACGATCCGCAAGAACGAGAGGGCACGGGACATAATGGATGGTATGTTCTCGCGTTGAGATGAACCGTATCCACTCAGGATTGTCTCCGTTCCAACATTTCTCAATCAAGCAACCATAACTAGAACTCACTGAAATTGTATCCACACAATCCTGAATAATTGGAATCCCTTAGATTGTCTCCATTTCTAACATTTCTAGAACTAACAACCATAGAAAATTCCTGAAATGGAGCATGGTTTAGATTTCGACATTTCTCAAATAAACAACACTATTGAAAATCCTGAATTTTATTAGTTGGAATTATGCCCACAAAATCCTGAATTGTATTAGTTGGAACTATGCCCACAAAATCCTGGATTGTATTAGTTGGAACTATACCCACAACATCCTGGATTGTATTAGTTGGAACTATGCCCACAAAATCCTGGATTGTATTAGTTGGAACTATACCCACAACATCCTGGATTGTATTAGCTGGAACTATACCCACAAAATCCTGAATTGTATCCACTCAGACGATTTTTATCAAACAAAAAACCTGTAATGAATGGAAATATTAAAACTAGATGATAAAGCTCAAAATGAATATCACAAGGCTAGAATAAAATACTTAAAATTATTTATTTTGTGTAAAGAGAAATAAAAATTGAAATGGTATCTGTCTTTCATAATTCTTGCATGCACCGCACGTAATTTTTCCATTCATGTTCTATATCTTATTCTGACATTTTCTGTTGTGACCCTGTTAAAATGTGTTTATATTTGTTTACGGAAGGTGTTTCTAAGCATTTACTGTGCTTTGAACTCAAAAAGTTTCGCGTGAAACGTCATTAAAAATAAACTAATAGAAACTTTTGATGATTTGTTTTGATTATAAAAGTTAAATTGTAAGTTTGTCAATTCTACGCCTATATTTTAGAGTAAGTCATAGTTTGTAATAACAAACCACTAGGAATTTCTGAATGTTCGTTTCCAGTTATCAAGCGATGGGATGAGACGTAAAAATAATGAGTCGTGAACTATAAACAAGACGAGTTGTGTAGTTTACATCGTCCAATTTAGGATTCGCCGACAATGGAGAAAGGATAAAAAAATAAAAAAAGTTAATTCAGCGGCACTTCTTTAACTCTCACAATTCCTTGGTAAATGAGGTTACTTTAGAGCAAATAATCCACACACAAAAAAAACCCATCCATGTAGCACTTGGAGTGACAATTGTGGCAGACATTTTAAACTATATTGACGCTACTTGACCTGTATCCCACTGATCTAAAAAAAAAAAATGAATTTACCTCCTTTCTCCTTTCAACTAAAAAAAAAGTGGGAAACCCTCAAAGATGTCGGAAACTTCCCGAAATTTGTGATAAACATTCGAAAAACTATTAATAGATAAATAATTAGCCAAAATAAAGTACAGTACGACATAAAATGAAAACAAGATAAACAATATATTCGAAAGATATTTTACAAGCTTTTTTTTATATATATATATATATATATATATATATATATATATATATATATAGTTCAGAGACTGAACCCTGAACGTCTGCAATGCATCTCAGCACTCCCCAGCCCCCTCGCTCCCTCATCTCATCCCAATGATAATATCTAAAAATAAAAATTTTCCCATTGATTTGATATCAAATTTTCAAAAATCAATTATTTGTAAATTGCACTTAAATTATTTATAAAGGCCTTAGTAAAAATAAAAATATATTCTTAGGCTATATACCATGAAAAACAATTTCCAGATATCCATTTTGAATAAAATCTTAAAGAACATTTTCTGAAGAAAAAAAAAATCTAAAATTTGTCGTAGCTACCCTTGAATTAATTTATTTTTAATTTGTTATTTATCATGTAAAATAGTCGCCAGATTCCAATTATGAACAAAATAGTCAATAGCTGTTTTCAAAAAATGTCTAATTTTGTTCAAAAATCAGTCATCAATAAACTTCCATTGATTTTTTTTAAATAAAAATAATCATAAATTTAAAAAAATTGTACATTGTAAAAAAATACCATATACCCATTTTCAACCAAATCATTAGAGCTATTATAAAAATATAAATGATTGGTAAACTAACGTTAAACCAATTTTCCAATTAAAAAATTGTGTTATTTTTCATTTTAAACACACTCTAGATATATATTTTTAGTAAAATCGTGAGAACTTTTTACAAAAAAAAAAGGGAATTTTCGAAAATCACTCATCAGTAAAATATTCTTCATCTATGCGCTAGGGTTAAATATACAAACAAACAAAAAGTCCTGAGTTATAGCCATGTAAAACCTGAATACCAAATTTGAATAAAATCCATCAAACAGATTCAGATCCAGGTCCAGAGTCAGGCAGAATTGATCAAATTTTTTGCCTTGGAGGGAACATAAAACGTAAAGATTCACTATAACCTCGAGGTAAATCATTTTCACCATCACAATAATTTATCATCGTATGAGAAACTAAAAAGAGTGAGCTGGAGATAAGTGAAACAGTTTCATCATATTTCATAAGTATACAACAAAAAATTGAAACAATAATTATTTTAAAATGAAAAACAAACTTTTAAACTGATTACAAGTTCGCTGTTGTCAATTGAAGGATGCAGAAAACCTCAATTTGATGTTATTTTTTGTTTGAGAGTAATCATGTGACTAATATCACGGTTAATCGACTGTGAGATGAGTTAGTGGTGTATTCTACGTAGCTACAGTCACGCTCTTTGGAACGCGAGTTAAGGCGAGTGTTTTTACGTGTTTTTACAGTAAAACATATTTTTTAAACCAAAATAAATAAAATATTTTTCTAATCTAGAAGCAGAGTTTAATTTTCTTCACGCTTGCTTCGGTGGTCACGTGGTTTAAAGCGTCATTCTCGTGTTGGACTAGACTGTCGATGACGGGTAAATCAGAGTTCAAATCTCAGTTGGGTGTACTGAGAGGGGTGTTTCCTATAAGGTTTTCCTCTCTCCTCTCCATGCAAATGTGGGTACACTTCATATGAATATAATCTTACTAATCCTTAAAACCATAAGCGTAGTTAGTACATAAACGTAAAAGCCGAACGGGTATTAAAACGTGGTGCTAAAAGAAAAAACAATATTGAATATCTATCAAGCGTATCTTAAAATCAAATGACAAATTTTTCACTTAATTTAAAAAGTTTGATCATTTAATGCTGCTATTCTCATGACAAATATTCAACAACTATTGATTCACCAAGTGAAGAAAATTAAACTCTATGTTTGTACTGATTTTTTTTTTAAATTCTGAACAAAAAAAAAGTTTTTCTATAAAAATTGCAAAAACACATTTTCTCGCGTTTTCTACACTTGCACCTTAAGTTATATCAATAAACTGGAATGTAATTTTTTTTAAACAATTTTAATCAAAAAAAGATATAGACAGTGAATACTATTATTATGGTAACTGATAGACTTGTATTTTTTTCCTTGTGTAGTTTTTAGTTGATTTTCAAAGAAGCATCGAAAAAAGGATTATTAACGTATTTAAAAGTGTGTGCACTGAGTTTGTGGCTTTACCTATACTCCATTCACGGTAGGAATTACTCTCTGAAAGGTCTTTTTTCCTACCAATATCCTACTATATAGTAGATTTATGGTAGGGAAAAAGGCCTTTCAGAAGTCAATTCCTACGGTGAATGGAGTATACCAAGTGTTTCTGCTATTATCCATCATGCCCATATTAGGATATTACGTGAGGTTTCGTCGTGGTTGGAGCTTTACTGAAAGGACTTGCATGAGCGACCCCTCCCCCAATTGGACCACGCCGTGGTGCAGATCCCGATGTAAATGATATCCAGATATAGAATATTCACAGATCGTTTGATACATCTTGACGTAACTCTCAGTTAGCAGTAATAGTGTATTTGTTTGTTAAGGTTCAACCACGCCGTTCACTTTGGTTGAACAATGCGGTTGAAAGTAAAGTGAACATTGTGAATTAACATTCAATCAAAGTGTTCGACCAGAGTGAACAACGAAATAAGTTGACATAGTTTCAATTAATTTTTTATATAGTACCGCGTCTTACTACCCGTTCGGGTTATTGCGTATGTAATAATTACGATAATGATTTTAAGGATGAGGAAGATTATATTTAGAGGAAGTGTACCCGCATTTGGATGGAGAGAAAGTGGAAAACAATTTTTGGAAAACGACCCTCAGTACACCCAATCGAGATTCGAACCTCGATATCGATATTTTTATTTTAAATACACTTTAGATATATATATTTTTAGCAAAATCGTGAGAGATATTTACAAAAAAAAAAAAAAAA
>CABEEJ010005757.1:0-16946 GCA_901482245.1 Timema douglasi | reverse complement strand
AAAAAAAAATTCAAAAATCACTTATCAGTAAACATTCCTAAGGTTGAATATACAAAAAAAAAAAAGTCCCGAGCTATAGCCATATAAAACCTGAATATCAAATTTGAATAAAATCCATCAAATAGATTCAGATCCAGGTTCAGAGTCAGGCAGAATTGATCCATTTTTTGCCTTGGAGGGAACACAAAACGTAAAGATTCACTATAACCTCCCCGTCATCGACAGTTTAGTCTGCTGCGAGAGTAGCGCGTCAGACCATGTGGACACCTAAGTGGGTGTAACTTTATAAGGGGGGTGGGGGAGAAAACAGAGATCTCTATAATTAAATTGAGTAGCTCAGCCGGTAGAACACATAAAAAAATGAGACTCTTAACTTCTCAAGGTATCCGCAGTGATTTAAAACGGAAATATTTTTTTTTATGTGGTCCGTTAGAGATTGATATAATTACCAAGGAAACTTACCCTTTGAAGTGTGTCCACAATAATCCCTGGATCTGGACGTCAAGTATTAAATACTAGGGAAATAAAGGGGGACCGCCAGTAAGTTGTGTGTTACAAACAAAAGCACTCTTATTCTGGCCTTGGAAGAAAACAACACAAAAACAAACAACCTCACCAGAAGGGTCGAACATAAGTTTATAAAGAAATTTGTCAAATAAAACCCTAAAAAAATAATTTTGGTTGTAGTTTTTGTTTTTCTGTAAAATGAGAGAAAAAAAAAGTCATATGGTAAGCAGAGGGAAATTTAAAATATTTAAGACTTAAATAATCAGTGTGTGTGTGTATAAGTTATATATATTTTAATTGTGGCAGTTGCGAATAAAAAAATGTCCTGACTACTTAAGTGGGTTTCTACTTTTGTTCAATGTGGTTGTACATTCAGGACAATTCATCTATATTGAACACGTATTAACATGCTCCTTGAACATTGAAAGGTTTCATTTCAGTTGTGTCGATGTATTGTTTGTAAATAGAGGTAGCTATTTTTTGTTGCGTTTTTTACGTAATAAAATAAAGCCTCGTTTTAGATGTAATAACCAGCTAAGGACTAGCTTTAGTGACCAATTGGTCTGAAGACGTCACACTCGTGCCGGTTCTACTGAGGAAGTGGTTTTCCTTAAATGGTTTCCCTCTTTCCTCCCACGCAAATGCTGGTAGATAACCTTTAAAATGCTTCCTTCCTCTTCCCTACTCCATTAAAGTTTTATCGTATAAGCTACGACACCATTTTTAAGTGAATTAGTTTGATAAATTTAATTGAAATGTGTAAACATTCACCCTTTCAAATTCATTGTTTCAGTTTGGTTGAATCAACCACATTGTTCAACCAATGTGAACTGTGTATTCACCTCCATTGTTGCTAGTCAAGATACAAATAAATTAAACCCTCAATTAGGGCAAGTAGCCAAGTAGTCCTGGGGTTTATCTTAAACCCCCTTCCCCCTCTTATAACCTGAAATATCAACTAATACTGCATTTATTTAAAAGGTAGCTTTTCAAGGCAATGATTGAATGTAAAATAAAGATATAAGCCAGCTAATAATGAGTTTAAATTACCGTATTATTTGTATATAAATATTAAAATTTAATGCTACATGCAACATAAGCGGTCGTTTGAGTCATTCAATCATCCAAGGTAAGGCGTGTCGGCTGGATCTGGCTATTTTCTTGGCCTGCAAGACGTCATACACCATTTAATAAACGCAAGCCAACGTTATGTACAGCAGTGCCAAAAGTATGGGTAGGTACTTTATTCTCAACCCCTCCCCCCCTTTTCAATCTAACCTCCACACCNCAATCTAACCTCCACACCCCGCTCACCTTCATACCATCCTACTTCCTTAAATTTAATTTTAAATACATGCCTACACTCCTTAAAGTGCTAAAACCCCCCATCGTACCCCCTCCCAAAATTAATTCCTAAATACATGACTGCCCTACTCTAACAATATTCAACGCGAGTTAAAATTATAATTCTCGGTGGCGTAGTTGGCTAACGCGCTTGTCGTGTTGAGCTCGACTGCTGAGGACGGGGACATCAAGGTTCGAATCTCGGTTGGGTGAACTGGGGTGGTTTTTCCTAAATGGTTTTCCACTCTCCCTCCACGCAAATGCGGGTTCACTTCCTATAATTCAACCTTCCCAAGTCCTAATCCATTAGAGTAATTAGTACTTAAGGCGTATAACCCGAACGGGTAGTAAGACGCGGTGCTAAATATTATATTATTAAAATTATAATTTATGTATAAATTAGTAAAAATGGTAAACGTGTATAATATAAATGGTATGACATAATATTTGGTTATTTTCTCATATAGTTTATTTAAACTATAAACAAAACAATTAAAAATCAGTTTTCAGTAAACTACCGTTTTATTCTCCAAAATTGAACTTTATTTTAATAAAAATATAAACCACTTCAGATATCAAATAAAAAACAGTTTACAGTAAACTAGCCTCACATGAATTTTTCCAAGAAAAACAAAAACACAACTTATAAATACAGTTTATAATTGTATCACCACGTGTTACTAACCATTCGGGTTATACGCCTATGTATTATTACACAAATATGTTATGGATTAGGAAGGTTTAATTTAGAGGAAGTGCACCCGCATTTGCGCGAATGCCGTTGAAAATCCTTTAGGAAAAAACACCCTTGGTGCACCCGACAAGGAATGAGCTCAGATCTCCCCGTCTTTGGCCGTCTATTCTAACACGAAAAATACAATATTATTTATTATATATGTATAAACCATTCACCATATAAACATTTAAAAAAACTAAGCCATGCCAAACATTTGCGTGGTGGTAGAGTGAGAAACTATTTATAAAATTCCACCCTTCAGTATATTCAACCGGGATTCAAACCCCAACCTTCCCGTCATTAGCAAACCACATTAAATAAGCGTGACAATTAAACCCGCGTGCCCACCGTTGCAGATCACTAGTTTTAAAGATATAATAGAACAAATCATATTAAAAAAACAACAGGTTACCCGCTTCGGTGGCCGCGTAGTCTAAGGCGTTACTCTCGCAATAGACTAAACTGCCCATGACGCGGAGATAAGGGTTCGATACCGGCCGGGTATACTGATGGTTGGTTTCCCTCAATAGTTTTCTGCTCTCACTATACCCACGCAAATGCTGGTACGCTTTCCCTAAATTCAACCTTACTCATCCTTAGCTCATTAGAGTAAAAAGCAAAGTACATAATCGTACAACCCGAATGGGTGGTAAGACGCGGTGCTAAAAACACAAACAAAACGTTATATTCGGACTTTCGCTGGAAAAGAAAAGTTGTTTGAGTGGTTGTAAGTACAGTAGCCCCATGACTTCTTTGGTGCTGACTGACAGCTCACAGGTGTCAGCTAAAAGCTTTTAAAAGTTACCAGACCAAATTATGTAGCCCTACGCCGAACCATATGATCTGCAAAAACATGTGTTTCGAAGCTGTCACTTCTGACAGTCAAAATTTAGGTATTATACCTAAATGTTGACTGTCAGAAGTCATCTGTGAGCTGTCAGTCAGCACCAAAGAAGCCATGGGGCTACTGTAAACAAAGAAGTGAGTTTTATATTGTCCTGGCTGCTTCGCATCTCTCTGAGAAGTAGTCCACACCCCGTCTCGCAAGAGGAGGAATGCATGGATACAGTCCAATATACACACGACGCTAGAAACTATTCTAGATCTACTTTCACGTATGCATACTTCAAGTCATGTTATTTGTAGCTGTCACTTTTGATAGATTAAGTGTGGCTACACAACTTTTATCATAAAATTATTTTACTTTCCCAGGTTTACCAGTTATTAAAAAAAACATTTTTACAATTTTTATTGGTATATTGCAATTTTTTCATTTATTGCATTGATTACACATTTTATAAAATATCCCTAAGGACCACTATAAAGATAAAAATTATTATAAATTATTTTTACAGCATTTACTATGTAAGGTATTATTTGTGTTCTTGTGTTAATGTTTTAAAAAACAAACACTGTACATTGTGCAACCATCGCATGTTAAGATTTCCATAATGAGGCACTGCATTAATTTTGTTAACATGGAGAAACAAACTAGCTCACTTTTGTTTAAATGTTAAGGCGAAGAATTAATCAAGAATTTAAGTTCACTTACTTTTTTAAAATTAAATTCCCTGACATTTCCTTGACAAAAAAAAAATCCCTGACTTTTCCAGATTTTCCCTGTCTCTAGCCACCATGAGATTCTACCAATAACCATAAAATACTACTAATAAAATATCAAAATGTTATTAATTTTAGCTGTAAAACAAATATTTAAAAAGGTCCTTCCTATGAAAACTGAACTGTAGCAAGGTAGTGAATAGAGTGAAAACTAACTACCGTGGGTAAAAGTCCCTTCAATAGATCTAGTAATGTGTTCATGAGAGAGTTCGCAGGCTCTTAATGACATGGGTCGCATTGTTTCTGGTTGAGATACTTAAAAGAGCGGAGAACATCTAAAACGCACAAGAAAGAGAAAACTGCATATCAAAAGTGCACGAAGATATGGATCAAAAGCGCAGGGAAAAGACAACCATGGAACATGGCAAACATGTATTGTAAACACCCCTCTTACTCTTTACAATATTGGTTAGGTTAGGACCCGCCTCGGTGGCGTAGTTGGCTAACGCGCTAGTCGTGTTGAGATCGACTGCTGAGGACGGGGAGATAGAGATTCGAATCTCGGTCGGGTGAACTGGGGGTGTTTTTTTCCTAAATGGTTTTCCACTCTCACTCCACACAAATGCGGGTTCATTTCCTCTAATTCAACCTTCCCAATTCCTAATCCATTAGAGTAATTAGTACTTAAAGCGTATAACCCGAACGGGTAGTAAGACGCGGTGCTAAATATTATTATTGTTAGGTTAAGTTAGGTTAGGTTGATAACTGTCCAGTTCACGAAACTCACAGTACTGTACTTCTGATTTCTGACAAATATACATTTCTTGCAGTGTTGCCATATGGAAGTTCAGAGACTACAATAGTGGGCTTTTATAGCGCTTCTGAAATACTCCAAAGCAAGTACACAAATTCGACCTGTGCGTTTTAAGTATGTAGCCCTGTTAGCATTGAGGGGCCCTTAAGACTTCATATCACAGTCGATTAACTGGGTAATCAGATACAAGATTATGCTCGAGAAATAAATTGCAACGAAATGTGGTTTTCTGGATTCTTCACTTAACAGCAACAAAATTGATATCAGTGAGAAAAGATATATTATTAAATTTTAAAATGACTCTAGCAATTTGATTGTATTTAAAAAAATATTATATGGTTTCACTGGTTTGAATTGCATCTTTTTTTTCTATTGAAGACTACAGAAATCTGCCTAGGTTAGGTGTTTTAAATAAAATGAGACAAGCTCTTAAGTATAATATTGACAAAAATCAACATTAGACGCAACAGCTTTTTCTAGATTTTTGACCTGAATGTCATAACAATGACCATACATTAATTTACTAAAGTTTCTGTGGTTATGTCCTACATTATTAAGTCTAGTGTCGAGTACATCCTAACCAGCAGAGTATTTAGTTCAAATTTGTAAATACAATTTGGATTTGATAAATGATATTTTTTAGAACCGCGTCTTACTACCTGTTTGGGTTGTACGCATAAGAACTAATTAGACTGATGTGTTAGGGACGAGGAAGATTGTATTCATAAAAATTGTACCTGCATTTGCGTTGAGGTTGAGTGGACTATAGTTTATGAAAATCCATCCTCAGTACACCCAGCTGGGGTTCGAATCCTGATCTCCCCGTCATCAGCATCCCAGCCTGTTGTAATAGTAATGTTGTAGACCATTCGACCACCAAAGTGGGTGATGCTTGGTGTTGAGTGTACTGCTATAACAGGTGAGGTATTTAAGTTGAGACACCAGAATATTCTGAAAACGAAGGATTTTGAAAAAATAGCTCTTACAAAATATTTTGGTTTTTAAGAAGGAAAGAAAACAGCACTAGCTATTTCTAGTCTGGTGGACATAATCAGGGTTATTTCAAGGTCAACTTTGATTTTTTAAATGAAAATCTATAATTTTTTGGTACCATTTTATTCGACACAAAAAAATCTTTTGCCTGATATAGTTTTTGAAGATATTTTAACTTGTATTTTTTTAAACAAATTTTATTCAAGAACTTTTTATTACATTATATATTATTATGACATTAAATGCATTATTTATAAAAATTAATTCAATAAATCTTCAAAATGATGACCATTAATATCGAATCACTTTTAATGTAATATAAAGTTCTTGAATGAAAAATGTTCTCAGAAATTACAAGTTTAAATATCTTCAAAAATTGATGACAAATAAAAACAGTTTAAGGAAAAAGGTGTTTGTTTTCCGTGTAGAATAAAATTCCGTTCCAAAAATTATTAATTATTTTTAAAAATGTTAACATGAAAGAGCTTTGATGACGTCAACCAAACCTAAATAGTGGTGCTATCTTTCCTGCATAGAAACAAAAAAAAAAAACTTTTGTTCGAAATACTCGTTTATAAAATGCTTCATTTTCATTTTCAGTATATTCTGGTGTCTCAACTTAGATGACTCACCAGCTATATTATTTTTAGCACACCTTTTCAGTTTACACGCATATGTATTAATTAGGTTAATGAGTTAGGGATGAGGAAGGTTGAATTTAGAGGAAGTGTACTTGCACTAGCGCGAAGGAAGAGTGGAAAACTATTTAAGGAAGTGTGACCTGGCGGTCTAGGGGTAAGGTGTCACACTTCTGTTCTGGAGTCCGAGGTTCAATCCTCAGTCCCGGCACAGATTTATCTGATTACCAAACCCTTCCTTCACCTCTGACAAGACATCTTGTGAATGTGGGGGAATGCCAGACCTCCACCGTGGTTCGGATCCCACGCTAAACTGTAAATCCACCATTTCATCTCACAATCACCCTACCATTACACATTAGCGTAAGTGCGTATAACCCGAACGGGTAGTAAGACGTGGTGCTAATAATAATTCAAGTGGTTTTTTTTAGCCGCACATCTTACTACCAGTTTGCGTTGTACGCATATGCACTAATTACGCTAAAAAGTAAGTGTAATGGAATTTGCATAGAAAGAGAGAGCACAACCATTTAAGCAAAAACTCACCCCAGCACACCTTCTAGGATTCAAACCCCGTCCTCCTTGTAATCAATTGTCTGGTCTATTGAGAGAGATACGCCTTTGATCATTCGAACAACAAAGCAGGTTATTCCCATGTTGTTTTTTTGCACCACGTATTACTTACTACCTGTTCAGGTCGTACGTCTATGTACTAATTACACTAATTAGTTAGGGATTAAGAAGGCTTAATTTAGAGAAAGTGCACCTGTATTTGTGTGGAGAGAGAGAGAGAGAGTGGAAAACCATTTAGGAAAACCATTTAGGAAAACCTTCCTCAGCGCACCTGACCGGGATCAAACCCCAATCACCCCGTCTTCGTCAGTCAAGTCCAACACGAGATTAGCGTACTAGACCACGCGGCCACCGAGGCGGGTACTTTCCATGTTGAAGACGTTCACTATGACTGTTCGAGAGTACATTAATTTGTTCAAAACGTCCTAACTTAAAGTCACCTTGAAGGTCGGTGTTGAGCAAACATCATTAATCATAAGTCATAACGCGACGGTAAAATTACGCCTGCCGAAGTAGTGGGTGGTGTGGTTTTTTGTAAGTACTACTTATCATTTCCACATTCGACGTGGTGTCGTGGTTACACAATGCGCTCGCAATCTCTTCCTTTAGACATTTAAATGGGAACTTGCATCTTCTCACGACTGCAGGTTGTACGTATTTATTGCGGTTTGTTGGAAAATTACGGTAACACTTTCGTTGGAACTAAACGGTTTTGTTCATTGCAATGCAGTGCTGCATTCTACGACACGACGACTGCAGGTTTGCATTCAGACCGAGGTTGGCCATTTTGAGCACTTCCTATAAGTTTAAACAGATCCACATTAATGTTATACAAACACTACTATAACTCGTGAACAAGGTCAACTAAAACACATGTTTAAATCAACTTTATGTTTTACCTTGTTTCCGAGTTATAATCATGTTTGTACTCCAGTTTTATAATTATATAACTATCTGTGTATATATATATAGACACACACACACAGAGTATTAGCAATTTAATCTAATCGGGTAGAAATGGTATGAGGTTAAATATTAAGAAGATACGCACCAACGCTTGCCTGGAGAGAGGATGTATAACAGCTTTGAAGAAGAAGAAAATATTCCCAGTTCTGCCCGTCTAAATTCGAATTCGAGTCTCAACCTACGGGGCCAGATTCGGGCACGCCAGTCAAACACGCCGGTGCTGGTTATAGCTCTGATGGTGGATGATGTTGATGATTTTAATTACTTCACACGTCATAAATATGAATATAGACGTACTCAATAAATACGGCTTGTTCGAAAACAGATGTTTGATATCTTGGATCATTTGTTAAGGAGTGTGTTTACTGAGCTTAGTATTTAGGGTTTGGTTCCCAGAAATGTATCTCCTGCAAAATTGGGGTTTCTCTTTTTTTTACAGTGATTAATTAAAGTCCGGGTGACTGGGTGTTGTGTCAGTTCTAGAGTTAAGTTGATAAGTTAGAATAAGAATCGTGTGTAACTATTAGTTGTTTTATAAAGACTCTAACAATAAAATTAAATACAAATACAAATTAAATATATCTTGCTATTAGTTTTAAGACAAACATTAGCTNCCCCCGCTGCCCGCTCCATCCTCAACCCATCAGCATCATATATACATTTAGGCTGAAACTACAACCTGTTTTTCCGTAGCTTTTCACATCAAGAGTGAATGTCGCTATGGGAATCTTTTGTGATATTAAAAGAGGGACTTAGAATTTAATGCAACTTGGAATAGAAAGTTATTTTAAGTATGTTTACCAACGGCGAAAACATGAATAATAATATTTTTTCAACATTAGCTGTAGCTTGAAATTCTCATACATGTCTGTCCAAATAAAGCTTTATAATATAACTGATATATTACCCGTTTATTATCAACGACTTGTCAGAATCATTTCTGGTCGTGTATTATTATTATTATTATATTTAGCACCGCGTCTTACCACCAGTTCGGGTTATATGCTTTAAGTACTAGTTACTCTAATGGATTAGAAATTGGGAAGGTTGAATTAGAGGAAGTGATCCCGCATTTGCGTGGAGAGAGAGAGAGAGTGGAAAACCATTTAGGAAAAACCGCCCCCAATTCACCCAACCAAGATTCGAACCTCGATCTCCCCGTCCTCGGCAGTCGAGCAGCTCAACACGACTAACGCGTTAGCCAACTACGCCACCGAGGCGGGTTTCTGGTCGCGTAATGTGTTCCATTGGCATCGCTGGCCAATGATTGCGAATGGGGAATCATTTTTAGTGACCATCGAAATCTGGGAGGTGCACTTTAATTAAAGACTCTTATTTTAAACAGCATTATTTGTATATCATTTTTCGTTTTTCGGGGGTTCCCATGTGAATTTTCGACCACCTTTTAGTTAGCTGCCTGCAAAATTTCAGCTTCATAGCTCATCTAGTCTTTAAACATTTTTTGATTATGTTTTTTTTAATAAAAAGCAATTTAAGGCCCCTCAAAGGAATTTTTGTCCCCCACGTATTCCTGGGCTAGGGGCTATCTGCCTGCAAAATTTCGGCTTCCAATCTCTTTTGGGCTTTGAGACATTTTTTATTTTAGTTTTAAAGAACCTCCTCTTACCATTTTGGGGCCCCAATGATTTTTTTTGCTGCCAATTATGTTTGCATTATTTTGGGTTGGAGGCTACCTGCCTGAAAAATGTCAGCTTCCTAAGATCTTCTGGGCTTGGAGATTTTTTTGGCTGGACAGAGAAACTCGTAACTATTATAGTGGAGATAACAAGACTAGGACCCGCCTCGGTGGCGTCGTTAGCTAACGTGCTAGTCGTATTGAGCTAGTCTGCTGAAAACGGGGAGATCGAGGTTCAAATCTCGGTCGGGTGAACTGGGGGTGGTTTTCCTAAACGGGTCTCCACCCTCCCTACATGCAAATTCGGGTTCACTTCCTCTAAATTCAACCTTCCCAATTCCTAATCTATTAATCTAATTAGTACCTAAGCGTATAATCCAAACGGGTATTAAGACGCGGTGCTAAATAAATTAAATAAATAAATAAACAAGAACTAGGCTTACATGTACTTTCTCGAGAAAAAAAAAATCCTTTCATTTATGAATTTGTTGTAAAACACGTTGCACAATTAAACCTAAACGCAAAGTATATTTATCTTATTTACAAAATCGCACATACCATCATCAACATCCGCACATTTCAATTATATTAAATCGGAGAGCCAGTAAAAAAAAACACGAAGAAATATGTAGACTAGGAAATAATAAGACAACATGGTTTATATATGCATTAATACTATATCTTGCAAAATTAGCTTAATCTAACCTCCCACACGTTTATTAATTAAAATGTATAACTTCTATATCTGATTGCCAAACCCTTCCTTCACCTCTGACAAGACGTGTTATTAATCACAACTTGTGAATGTGGGGGAATGCCAGGCCTCCACCGTGGTTCGGATTCCACGTTAAACTGTAGGTCCTCCATTTCATTTCACAGTCACCCTACCATTACACATTAGCGTGAATATAAACCGAACGGGTAGTAAGACGCGGTGCTAATAGTAATAATATAATTACTATCGCTAAAATAAATAGTTTAGTGTTTTTAAATTAATTATTAAACGCGTATGGTACCAATCATCAGATGACGTCATTGCCGTTTTAACGTGCATGATCACGGTTTTAATGCACAGCATCACGGGTAAGTTACACGTCATCGTAAATACTCACATTCTGAAAGTTATTTGAACAGGATGTCGGTGAGTTTTGTTTGGCTGTAATATTTATTAAAAAGTTTTGAAAATGTATACATCTTGTTGTTCTTCGAGTCTACGTATTCTTGTGTGTGTGTAGTATCGAAGTATTGTACCATAACAAAGACAAAGTGCGTAGAATGGGACGGATAAAGCACATCATCACTTACCCATCCTTCTCCCATTTAACACCATGTAGCCATTAGATCTCCCCCATAACCCCGGGCACAACAGCGTTACGTGGTTAATGGATGGCCCCTATTCAACTAACATACAAGCCATCCAGTCTTCGAGTTTCTTGTCTATACGAGTCACATGTCGAGAGACTAAATGGATAGAAAATAACGATATACAAATACAAAGCATCTCTTTACTGTCTTTCCTCCNTGTAAGTTATGCTCTTTGGTGATGTTCTGCTTCCTTTCCCCCCCCCCCTCCCCTTACACACCCAGCTTTTATTAGAGACGTCACTGGTACGAACGTTGACAATGGACGACCACACACACAAACACATACACATACACGACGAATCACAGAGTACAATATTCACTGTTCATGAAATGAACAGTGGTGACGCAAGTCTCCATGGACAAGTGGTAGGAGAAATTCACTACTGATCTAGGGAGGGTATTTGGTTCGATATTTAGTTGCATAAAATAATCTAGTTTTCGTGTATGAGTTCGTCCTAGAACACAAATATCATAATTATTGGATTATTGGCATTAAGTTTGAGTGTATTGTATACGGGCTGTACTAGGTTAAATCAGTTTGTAAAAATAATAATATCAATACAATAATTACCTTGTGATGGGTAAAGGTGTACTTTATGTCGGATATTTAGTTTTTAGCATTACAATGATTTTTATTGTCTCTCAAAAATACCATATGTGTGCACGCGAGCTTTTTTAATACCTAACCCGGGTGTATTCATATTTTCACGGATCTTGTAGGGATCAGAAAGGTGGCATATACAGGAAATATATCCTCACTTGCGTGGAGGGAGATTGGGAAACCAGTTACACAAAATCAACCTCAGTGCAGGTGAGAAGGGATTCGAACATCAAATCTCCCCATTACTAGGTTAAGAGCGAAAGCTATGGCGTAGACCAGCGTTTTTCAACCGGTGTGCCGCAGGAGTTTGGGGGAAGGTCTGAGAGAGTCGGAAAAAAAAAACGAGGAAAAAAAATTAATCTTTCAAAATCGATGATCAACAATATTTTTTTAAATAGCACAATTATTAGAATTCTAGCTATTGAACTTATTGAACACATTATTGATACTTGTTTTTTTAGTGATAAAATTTCTTCTTAAAAAATTGATGGTGTCACCTGACCATCTAAGCGCCTTGTTCAATCTTCCACGAGTTTAAAAAGGTTGAAAATAGTAGAGAGCTGATTCAATTAAAAATCTTTTATTCATTACAAGCGTCTGGGAATTAAAATGAGGGTGACCTGGCGGTCTAGGGGTAAGGTGTCAGACTTCTATGCTGGCGGCCGGGGTTCAATCCTAGGTCCCGGCAAAGATTTATCTGATTACCAAACCCTTCCTTCACCTCTGACAAGACATCTTGTGAATGTGGGGAATGCCAGGCCTCCACCGTGGTTCGGATTCCACGTTAAACTGTAGGTCCTCCATTTCATCTCACAATCACCCTATCATAACACATTAGCGTAAGTACGTATAACCCGAACGGGTAGTAAGACGCGGTGCTAATAATAATAATAATAATAATAATAATAATTTATCCCGCCAACCTTCATTTTCGAGAAAAGCAGCCGTCATGTCACCATTGCAATCAAACCCAGGGCGGAGAAGCTGGAAGGCCACCTCGACAGCCTCCAGCCGCGTCACGTGCTATCCCATAATGTCCTTCACGTGCGGGCGAGTGATTGTGACGTAACACTGCTCATACAGGTAAACAGTAAGGTCGGGATTGGGAGCAGGTTCTCATTGCCAACTCGAGATCAAAACACACACATACACACTTTCTCTTCGAGCTGCCAACCCACCTTCAACATCGGCGCTTGGAGAAGGTCGCCAGGGTTTGATAGAAACCACTCGAACCGGCCATGTTCTATATTATATCATGATAAAGTGCACAGCTAGAGATATTCACTCGACTAGCGCTAACGATATGCATGTGTCGACGCGCCTCTAGACCATAACAATAATAATTCGCTTGACTATGTTGAATATAATTTAATGATACTAATAATAATGGCGTGTCTGTGTTACATCAATTTGTAGCTCAGTTTGTATAAAGATTAGCCAGTACTAATGTACCATTTCCCAGGGGACGCCCGAATGTACTAATCGTACGTACTTCCTTGGTGAGGTTCTTTCCTTTTGTCGATGAGGTGAAGGGATGATGATAGTGAGTGTGAGGGTGTGGAACCAATGAATATTCTATCTTGACTTAAGCCTAATTGTTTTTTTTTTAATCTCGCACCACGTCTTACTACCCGTTTGGGTTATACTTACGCCTATGTACTAATTACGCCAATGGTTTTAGAGACTAAGAAGGTTATATCTAGAAGAAGTGTACCCGCATTTACTTGGAGGGCGAGTGGAAAACCATTTTGAAAAACCACCCTCAGTACACCCAACCTAGATTCGAATCTCGATCTCCCAGTCATTGGCAATCTAGTCTACTGCGAGAGTAGTGCGTTAGACCACATGTCCACCGAACTGGGTCAAATATTTATTAATTTTGCAATTAATATATTTCAGGAATTAACGTTCAACTTCCAAACACAATAAAATATTAACACACAACATGGACAATTTTAGTCTAAAAAAAAAACACGCCTAATGCTGAAAATCCAAACCTTTTGTTGGAATATATGGAAATCCCTACAATTCCATTAATAAAAATACAAATAAGTTAGTGTTTAAATTTTTATTGGTAGCACCTTGAATGAAATCAAGGCTATCAACTTGTTTGACCTTTCGGCCAGGGTGTCTGCATCGGTTTCATGTAGGCTATACATAGCCTGTACAGTCAAATGCCATTTTTTTTAAACTTCACATGTGTACATAATTATATTCCGGTCATGATCTTCTAGTTGTATAAACGTTTTTAATACGTAATTTTTTGATATATTTGGTCATTTTGGATTCTTAGGTAATATTTTCTTGGTTTCCATGATTTTTTGAATGATTTTAGTATTCATGTTGAATACGTCCCATTCTTTTTAATAATATCGTTATTTTAATAAATGCATGAATTCTCAAACATAATTTTTATGACACACAATTGTCGGAATGAGAAGATAATGTAATCAATAAACTTAGTATCATCTTAGCTTGTTTGGTTGTAAAATACATATTCTTGGTGAGACACTGCTATTAGGCTAGAGAGGGTTGCGTTGGGAGGGGGTAGCTATTACTTGTAGAGCAGAAATTTGTAAATCAATATTATATTACACAGAACACAAAAATTTAGTTATTAAATACCTTTCATCGCATTTTTTTTGTTTACAATTATTGTAAAGTGCGTGCTTTATTTAGTCTTGTGGATTTATTACGAATTTTTGTTAATATTTTTAGGTATCTCATATTTTTGGGTCAATTTGAAGTCATTTTTTAGAACTTATTATTTAAAGGTAATTTTATATGTAATTTCTTGAAAAATGTTTAGGTCATCAAAGTCCGGGCCCTACTCATAAGCTAGTTGAATTAACACAAGGTAAGCCTGCTGTTACCTTACAGGGTAAATGAAGGGTACATTCAAGGTACAAAAAATGGCTGGCTCCAAATGATTGCAGTACTCTCAACATTTGAAACGAACCACTAGATGTGCGTACCATACATTTTTGACACATTCAAGTGAAGACATCTTGATTTAAGTGTTACTTTATTTAATTTTGAACATTACATAGTGAAAACCCTAGATTTAGATGTGCACATTGTATAATAATATAGATTATAGAACATGATCAAGAGAAAACTTTTAGCTTTAGATGTGTACAATATCATTAAATAGTCGGCGTCGCGGTATAGTAGGTCCCGGGTTTGATTCCCGGCTGGTACTGGATGATTTTTCTCGAAAAGGGAATTATTCCCATGGTCACTAGGGTCTGATTGAATTAGGCTTGAATCCGCTTCGATGGCCACGTGGTCTAACGCGCTACTTTCACAGTAGACTAGACTGCCGATGACGGGGAGATTGAGGTTAAAATCTAGGTTGGGTGTAATGAGGGTGGTTTTCCCAAACTAGTCTTCCACTCTCCCTTCACGCACATTCTGGCACACTTTCTTTAAACATAACTTCCCTAATCCCCGAAAACACTAGCGTATAATTGGCACATAAGCGTATAACCCGAACGGGTAGTAAGACACGGTGTTAAAATAGTAATAATAACCCTTGTGTTGAAAGTAGACAACGAATAAAAACAACAAAAACATTATGTAAATGATAGATCACGTTACCTGCAGTTACACCAATTACTGTAGAACACGGCATTCTTCTACAGTCAGATTTTCATAGAAAGAGCCTTACTAGATATATTTTCACTTATTCATACGTTAAGTCATGTGATCTGCAGCTGTCACTTTTGATAGATACCAACACCTATCAAATAACGCTAGTAAAATAGTAAAATGATATATATTTGGACTGCAAAATTTTGTTTTTTGTTTTTTTTCTTAAGGCCCTTCCAATGAAAATTGGACTGTATTAATTATCTAGTATCTAAAAACAAACCACTGTAAACCAGAATAAATGTTTCTAAGAGAAGCAGAACGGACCTGTCACAAAATATGATACAATGACGCTATCCACGGCAACTCCGTCTAATGAATAGATACTTCAATGGCGTGTCGTGGAGTGTTGCCAGGATAAGCATGGTTAGTTTAAACTGTACCTGTGATTAGTTATCACTCCGTGGAACACACATTTGTTAGATATAAACGGAAATACATTCCCATGTGAGGCATGTAGGGCATAGTCTTTGTTTTAATTGGTCAAATGGGGGAGAGAGTGAGAAAGACAAACTTTGTTTACCCTGGCAACATTTCATTCCACGCTACTGAAATTCTTCTCTATGTTATTCGTACACGTAAGACAATCAAGTCACTTGTACGAACAAATGAAAACAACAACATTTTAGTAAGTCCATCAACCGGAGTAAAAAAAAAAAATCATCAAGATGCTGCGGCGGAAAATCAAGAAAATGATGCTGAAATTACTTGACTCTCTAAGTGTGATTTGAAAATGGTTAGATATGTTACAGTAGCTCAGGTCAGAGAACCGTTGTCGTGAATACGTAGCATTATATACAGTACCATATGCTGTTAATATTAATCCAAGTGAAATGTAACAAAAGAACTCGTGTAATATACCATCTGGACAGCGAGACGGCGCTGTGATCTCGTCCGACAAAAAAACACTTTGATCTCAAATTTTATTTGAAAACGCAACGTTTGGCATAAATAAATTGGGGTTTGCAATAGGTATAATTTCAGATATCACGCAGTCTATTACTTGTAGTTTTGATCTATGTTTTTTTTATAAATGTTGATAATAGATGGTAGCGCAATTATTATTATTATTATTATTATTATTATTATTATTTAGCACCGCGTCTTATTACCCGTTCGGGTTATACGCTTTAAGTACTAATTACGTTAATGGATTAGGAATTGGGAAGGTTGAATTAGAGGAAGTTAACACGGATTTGCGTGGAGGGAGAGTGGAAAGCCATTTAGGAGAAACCACCCCCAGTTCACCCGACCGAGATTCGAACCTCGATCTCCCTGTCCTCAGCAGTTGGGCTCAACACGACTAGCGCGTTAGCCAACTACGCCACCGAGGCGGGTGGTAGCGCAATTGTATTGCGTGGCTACCACTGCGAACCCTTTTCTTTTCTTCAAACAGACAAGGAAAATACATTTCTTTGGTTTATTTCTTAAGACCCAGTTCTTAATTATTATTATTATTATTATTATTACCACGTGTTACTACCCGTTCGGGTTGTACGCACTTACGCTAATGTGTAATGGTAGGGTGATTGTGAGATGAAATGAAGGACCTACAGTTTAAC
>CABEEJ010005756.1:0-46550 GCA_901482245.1 Timema douglasi | reverse complement strand
TTTAAATCGGTCCCGTAGTTTCGGAGCCTATTCATTTCAAACAAACAAAAAATCAAATCTTTCCTCTTTATAATATTAGTATGAAATAGTGAGTGATGGACAGAAAGAAGTTGATTCTATAAAGAATATGATATAACATTTATAAAATTAAGTGAAATATACTACTGTGAACATTAGCTCTCGCTCCCTCCATGTTATTATCGTAAGTTAATCTTTAGATTTCTCTTTGTATTGAAAGTTAAAATATTTCCTATTTTATACTTACTTCAAGTCTTGTGATCTACAGATACCTATTTTGATAGATAATATCAATAGCTATAAGATAACAAAAATAATATCATAGTAAAATATAATTATTGTTGACAGTTACAAATATATTTTTAATTTCTTAAAGCTGCCACAAATGTCTTCATAATTCAGTCAAGGTATATAAGTACTAATGAATGATTAACTTATTACTGAACACTCTTTAGTGAGAGAGTAGTTTTTGCAAAAGGGTTTTTCATTCTCCCTCCACGCAAATGTGGGAACCCTTCCTTTAAAAATAAATTTCATAATCCCTAAAACCATCAGCGTAATTAGTACATTAGCGTATAACCCAAACAGTTAGTAAGATGTGGTGCTAAAATACTTTTTCCTAAATAAAATATCAATTTTTATTTTTAAAATATTATTTACATAACGAATTAAATGTGTTCATTTTAAACACACATTAGATAATGTTACTGACCAACATGAAAATACATTGAATGTTAAAATAATTTCGTAGAGCAATGACATTTTCTTAAATAAAATAACCACTTGAAGTTGTCAAAATTTATTTTTATTAACTGGTATTTACCAACAAACAGCTTTCAAATATCAACTTGAGGTCTACAGTCGTACTCGCCTAAAATTCTCTTCCCAGCCGACACGAGCAGGTTTCATTAAGGACAACGCCTAACAAAGTGATTGTTAAATTCCCAACTCACCCAGTCACCCATCCCAGGAATGCCTGCTCTTTAGACGGCGAGTGACCAATTCCTTTCCGCCTGGTATTCCTGAAATTATCAAGTAAGATTTTCACGCGGATGACCAAAAATTAATTAATCAAAATTAACCAATTATGTCATTTAGCTAATTTAGAGTGTTTGTTCGTTACAATTTCCAGGTTTAATTTAATATATTTACACAATATTGTAACTATACTAGTATTTACTATATTAAACATATTTTTACTTATGTTGTATACCGCAATTAAGAGATTATTTTAATGTGTATTAACTTAGTGATAGTATGATTAAATTAAAACGTAATTTATTGATTCAATTTATATTAAAAGTATTTTTTAAATTGATGTAAAAGGCCATTTTGTATATTTTCTGGCTTTTTATTGTCTATCAAACATGTGCTTTTTTGTACATAAATTTATCTGATAGCATTATTGCTCTATCAGGGGATTATTCAGGAATATACACCATATATCTTCACAGTAATTACTAAAATTCATGTTAAAATAAAATTTAGTTATCCATAATTAGTTTAATTTTTAAATTTATTTATATTGCAATTAATTATTTAGAACCTATATATTAATTTATTATGGAATTAATATAAACATTTTTATTGTCTATTAGAAAAGTTTGTAAACGTAAAAAAGGAGTTGGTAATCACTTTGTTAAAGGAGGGTTGTAGTTAGGAAATTAAAACACAGTGAAAATCATATTTGGAAGTATAATTTTAATATACCTTTCCAGGATTCTAATCCCAAACTTTCCATTAATTGAGGCTAAGTTCAATTCGAGTCTAGATTGAGTCTGTAAATATGAACAAGTTTTGCTAATCAAATGTTTTGGGCACTGAATTTTCATTAAAAAAAAATTAAATAAATCTTTAAGATGGTAAGTAGTTTTTTATTAAAACCTAGCTGTAAGCTAAAATCGTCATCATTGGGTATTTAAATATAATAATCGCATAAAATAAAACTTAAACTCAAGTTAAAAATACATAATTTAACCATTCAAATTAATTTCTTATTTTAATAAATCAATCCTTGTTTATAAATACAATATATAAAATGTTTTCTTAAAATCGTTTCGTTAAACTTTAATAACCAATCTTTTAATTTTTATAAAAGTAAGATTTCCTAATGCTTATATTACATTTATATAAATTGAAAGCTATGACCTACTTATTTGAGCGATCCGTTAAAATTTGGAGACAAGTTGTAAAATTATAATCACTCTTTTATTAACTTCATGATATTGACTTTCACAAGGAAAGTGTGATATAAAAACCAAATAATCAATTTATATTATTTCATAAGAACCAAGTGAGTACCAATAAAAGACTTAATAAAATTATAATGGTGATACAATTCACTAGCATAGTAGAGTGACACATTATGTTGGGATGTATAAAAACGCAAGTTAAGGCTACTGTTTATGCAGATTTTAAAGAAAACTTTTATGTGGCTAAAACAAATCAAATTATGGCTCAGTTGATACCTTTAATTTAATTTTCTTATCATTTTAACATAAACAGTTTAATAATATTTTCCATAGCCTAATTCATTTTATGAGAAATATTTTAAATAATGAATAGGCCCTGATAAAATTTCATGATCCCCATTACAGTCATTCAATAACTTTCTAATTTCCATATATTTTCCAATAAAACGAATCATATTTCCTGAGGTAATACTTTATTTATAGTGATTCAAAAATATATTTTATAAAATTCTCAACCCATTCCACCCAGTACTAATTTATTTCTATTTTATTTATATCATTAAAAATATACCGTAAGTGGCTAAGTTTTGTTTGTATTTTGAATAATATTTACAGCAATGCAGTAACTGAAACATTTGTTTCTATTATGGTTCTGACCTGAACAATAATAATTGTACTTTACCTTTCTAGTTTGTTTATATTATGGTTTTGACTTCAACAATAATTATTGTATTTTAACTATATAAATTGTTTCTTGTATGGTTCTGACCTCAACAATAATAATTGTACTTTACCACACTAGTTTTATTATATTTCGACTAAGATAAAATTTGAAAATCTCACTTTTTACTTCAATGGTATATAATATTATATTTCTAGTAACGCGTTTTACTAACCATGCACCAATTACACTAGCGGTTTTAGGGATTAGGAAGTATATAGATGAAGTGTGCCTGCGTTTGTGTAGAGTGAGAATGTAAAACAATTTTGGAAAAAAACCACCCTCAATCCACCCGACTCAGATTCGAAACTCAATCTCTCTGTCATAGGCAGTATAGTCTATTGTGAGCCTAGTGCGTTAGACCACTCGTCCACTGAAGAACATGGTAGTCAATATTTATTTCCTGAGGTTTATACCAACACAACGCTTATAAGCTAGCTTTACAGAGGATAGTAATAAAACCTACAACAATACCTATAGCGCTTATCTACTCATTATGTAACTTGCCAACATAACTAACCATAGGAGGACATTGTCGTGTTGTGTTGTGTCGCCAGGGTAATGAGAGCATGTCATACTTTACCTATGATATGTTCTAGTCCACTTAGTCCACACTTGACCAATCACACATAGCATTTTTTTTATACACACTCAGCAGTAGATTAGGTTTCTACTGAGTGATGATAACTTATCACAGCCACAATCTAAGTTATCTCTGTTTACACTGGAAGCACTTCACGGCACGCTATTGCCATATATTGTAAACATAGTAAATATACTCACTAACAACACATGATATAGAACCAAACTGTACCTTTAAGTTTGATCATGACTACTTTAGTTATAAGAAAGGATGAATTATCTAAAGAAACATATTGATATTTTATTCATTTATAATACCGTTGGTGAGTTTAAATATTTAGAAACAATTTTAACAAACATAATAATGGAAATTTTGAAAAGAACACATTCGGTAAATGCATGCTATTACTCGGTCAGTAAGTTGTTGACATCTCGCCTGTTGTCAAGGAATGTAAAACTTAGAATATACGAAACAAATAATTAATGTACTGGTTTTTATTTAAGGATGTGAAACGTGGTTTCTTAATATTACATGACAAAAACAAATGTATAATGTTCAAAAACAAGGTGCTTAGGTAGATATTTGGTACAAATAGGGATGAGGCTACTGGGGAGTGTAATAGATTACATAATGGTAAGATAAATACCCTGTTCTCATCACAAGACATCGAGAGAATAATAAACTCTCATAGACTATGGTGGGCAGGACATGCAGTGCAAATGGGAGAATCTAGAATGGTAGCCAGGGTATTTACTGGATAACCCAGTGGGAAGATACCATTGGGAAGACCTAGATGCAGATGAGAGGATAATTTTAGAATGGACCTGAAAGAGGTAAGATGTAATGAGGTAGAATTGATAGAACAAGCTCAAGATAGGAATAGGTGGCCTACTTATAATATAGGTGCGTCAATGACTTTCAAGCTCATTTGCCATAAAGTAAGTAAGTATACTACTGGAAGAAAAGTATTGATAATGTATTGTATCGTTTACAGTAAATATCTATATCGAAAGACTAAGCAAAGAGTTCTAGCATGTATAACGTTTTACTTTCAAATCTTTTAATATTTTTTATCTATATTCTTAGAATTGTTTTACTTATATAATACAAATCCAGAAAAAATTGACATTATTATAGAAATGCTCCAATATCTTAAATTTGATTACTAAAATTAGTACCGATTTAATCAAAATATTAGAGTCAAGTTAGGACCTAGCTATGTTCAAAGCAATATTTATTGTAGAGAGCCATAGAATTTTATTCAGGATATTCGAATTTGAGTTTAAAAAAATTACATTTCTTAGACATATACCTAAATTAAATACTAATATAATTATTAGATCCAAAACTTTAGTGATCGAATGGTTTAATGCCTCACTCTGGTAATATATTAGACTGACAATAAAGGCAAGGGAGGAATCGGGATTCAAATCCTAATCGGGTGAAACAAGGGTGTTTTACCCTAAATAATTTCTCATTATCCATCCAGGTAAATGCGTGTACGCTTATTCTAATTTCAACATTTCTTTATTCCTAGCACATAAAGTAACAAATAAAAATGCACGTACTATTAATGGCGATGAAAATAAAAAGTTAAATTACAAAGTAAAAATTATTGATGTTGACGGGAATATTGATACATTTTTCACATCCTTAGCGTTAGGGGTGATCGTGAAAATTGCTCATTATTTATGTATTCATCCTTTTAAATTGACTAACGTTCCCACAGATTAATGTTTTTATTTCCTTTATATGTTCTAATGTGAATATTTTACATCATATAATTCCACTAGTTTAGTCAAATCTTGTTAAAACATTACCTGTATATTTAATCACCTATTTAGTTACCATTTGGCTAATCACACACAGAAGAGCGTTGATAATTCAGACTAATTGGGGATCGACCCGCTCCGGATTATCAATTTATCCTGATTTTCGAAAATACAGTACCTAAGTTTCAGCAAAACGCTGAAACACTTCGGTGGACACATAGTCTAACGCAATACTATCACAGTGGACTATACAGTAGACAATGTGGAGTTCAAGGTTCGAAACTCTTTAGGGTAAACTGAGGGTGTTTTTTCCAAAATGGTTTTCCACTCTACCTCCATGAAAATTCAAGGACAAATCATATATATATATATACATGAGATTTTTTATCCCTTACATCATTAGCGTATTATTATAAAGGTGTAAAACCCGAACGGATAGTAAAACGCGATGCTAAAAATTTCTAGCTCTGATAAACCTAGCTACACTACACGTTCAAACACTGAAATACATTTATTATCTATCAATAATATAACCTATATATTATACTTGACTATTTAGGTGTAAAAATAAAAAATATTGGTATCCATCACCACATAAACTTTCTCTTTCTTTTATCCTAAAACATACATTAACTAAAAACGTGCAAGGTTTGTAGAACGTAAAAGTAGGTCTATGCATTATTTTTTTGGAAACACAACACAACAGATCATAATTGAAATTCTATTCACCGTTAATTACTTACTATATGGTATTAGGAACTAGGAACATTGTTACAGAAAAATTGGGAAAAGAGAAACATCTTTTTCCACCAAAGAACAAAAAAATCAAATTAATTTTCAAAGACCTAAATTAAATAGTATATATTATTGGTAATAGCTGAGAAATTATTGATATTATAAAAATATATTCCAAATTAAAGATTTTTATCTTTATGATTATAAGATATTTCGTATCTAAAATAGTTGCGGAGAAATGTTGAAAATTGAAAAATTTCACGTATGTAAAGTACCCTCCAAGTAGTGTTAGTGAGAAAATGAGAATTGCAATCTTGTAAAATGATAAACAGTGTATAGATGTAAAATTTAATCAAAATATGTATCGTGAATTTCAGGGAAATCGATTTTATCTTATTTAACTCTTCAGTGAACTACCCTTTAATTAAGGTTTGGATATCTAATTACCAAAATCCCTTGGGTGGACACTATAAAAAGCTTGGATACTAAGTTTGAGCCAAATCGGCTAGATAGTTTTGGTTCTAGTCCAAGGGACCGACAGATAGACTGACAGACATACCACATCGCAAAAACAAACTTTTATATTTCAAGGGGTGATGAAACGACAACATTTTTCAAAATCTGGAGTTCAATTTTATTGACGATTACAAGATTTTTTTCAAAGAGGTATCAAGAGAAAGTAAAAATTAATTATCTCTCTCATAAATAAGAAGTTAATGGGAAGTTAAAGTTATTTTAGAAGGGATATAGAAATATATTTTTACTTATTTCTCAAAGTAAAGTTTGAAATTAAATATGAATTTAAAAACCTGTTATGTATTTGTTTTATTGATACAAATCTAACTACCCTTTTAAGAACCCCGCAACTACACTAATATGTACGTATATCTAGAACGTAAGGCGTGGAAGCAGTAATGTAATGGATTATACCAGTTATTAATTGAAGATAAGATGGAAATTAATTTAAAAAGGGGCTACACCCGGAAATAACAACATTTTAGTTTTAAAGATCATACCAAAGCATAATATTGCGACACTATATTCAAATTTTCATAGAAAGAAGCTTACATGACAACTATAAAAGTTACTAGGTCTCCTTTCATGTACTAATAAAAGCGATCTGCAGCTGTGACTTTTGTGGGTATTATAAAAATACGTACAGTAAATAACATATTGTTATAGCTACAAAATATTGGTGAAATTTTTATCAATTTTGACCTTAAAATGTTCATATTTAGTTAAAGGCTCTTTAAATTAAAATTTGACTGTAGTTATGTAGGTTGCTATTAAGTTCTTTAGTTCTTTAGTTGATAAAAAATTGGATCACGTTTCCTTCTTTCCTTCATCAATGTAAGCCAAAACCTGTTGAAGTATCTTGTAATGTTTGCCATAATCTTTTTATAAATATATACGAGATAAATAACGAATTCATCTCTCTTCGATTAAATATTTTGCCAATAATTAGTAGTTATATGAAAAATAAATTTTTCTTCCTTTATTTAAAAAAAATGTTAAATATATCATGCTAATAATTGTCTTTTGTATTATCATTACTACATTCTGAAAAGCTATATTTGAAATTCAACTCTCTCGTAATTTATCTTTAGAATTGAAGTTGATGAATTTGATTTGCAATAAGAAGGAATTTTTTTCTTTCTTTATCAACGTGGTTTACTACCCGCTAGGTGTTATAGGCATATACGCTATACTTATTACAATAATGTGTTAAGTTTTAGGAAGTTATAATTTTTGAGGAAGTGCAACCACATTTGCGTTGAGGAAGAGTGAAAAACCATTTAGGAAAACCACCTTCAGTTCATCCGACCAGGATCGAGCCCCAATCTCCCAGTCTTTGGCATTCTAGTGAAGTATGAGAGTAGAGTGTTAAACTATGTGGCCACCAAGGCTGATAAATTACTAATATATTAAATAATAAAATATATTCATGTAAGATAACCGTTGTTCACGCGATCGTCAATACTTGTTAAAAAAAACACATACATACTATGTTTGACATAATCTTTGCAACCTTTTGTTAAAAGAGATTAATTCATTTGGCAGTAATCGAGGAATTTCAAATAGTCAGAAGGGCAGACAAAATGCCAAGCGTTTTACTTAAAACAAGACCATCGTTCCTTTTAGTAAACTATCATGGTTGAAATTATTATATATTTTATCAAATACATACTTATATTTATTATTCATATCCTATAATTCATATAACACTAACGAACAGTAAGACAGTTTGAGGGCGTAAGAATCAGATATAGAGGATGTTCCTGGGTTAAACGGCTTAATTTTGTGAAATGGTCGTGGATCAAAAAACTAACTCAAAATGTATTTTGGATATTTGATAGTTGTCACTTTCTTATCGCCAAACAACAAAAATAAAATAAAATAGGCAGGTATTATTTATATATTTTGTTTAGCCATCAAAGACGGAACGAGTGGCTTGTCGACATTGTGCGACTGTTGTTTCTTCGCACTCTTGCACTATCCTTTGTCTTAACGATTGAAGGTCAGTAACAGACACTGCATACATCTTTTATTTGAGAGCTCTCCATATAAAATAATATAATAGCTTTAAATCAAAGGAACGCTCTGGTAATATATTAGGTAAATGAGACAAGGACAGAGGACAAGCCAAAGGTCCAGCACGACCGATCCATCTTCCAGGAACATTAATATTAAACCATAACCGAGGACCTATGACAAAAAACGTGCTTTTATCTATTTATTTTTTGCCATTGGCGCGAAAAGGAAGCTAAATGAGCAAATCACTAAATTACATTTTGAGCTAGTGTTTTGATACAATATCACTTCCCAAAGTTTAGCCTTTTAACCTGGGAACACTCTGTATAATAGTGATGTATTAAAACATCGTTCATAATGTAAGTAAAATGTATATGTATAATATAGGTTTTTGGAAATATCCTCAATGCTGGTTTTATTCTTAGCTTACGCTATCCATTGAATGTTTATTTTAACGACATATAAATCATAAAGTTAGATATTAACTTTAATGGAGTCCAAATTCGTGTCCAAATCATGAAATTTGAAGAATATATAATAAAGGCATAATGGAGAAATAATTTATCCTAAATAACCTAATGAATTATCAGGGTTGATAGTATTATAATCTTCTGATTGTATACAATCAACGAATAGCGATAGTGGTGTTAAGTGTGTCACGCAACAGGATTAGGAAGAAAGCTATTTGGGAAAGAGTCGGAATAAAAGGAGTACGTGAGATAGTAGAGGAAGAAAGGCTGAGATGACATGGCCACGTAATGAGAATGGAGAGGGAGAGAATACTAAATATAATAATGGAGAGGAAGTATGTAGGGAAAATACCACAAAGGAGACTAAGAAAAATAGGAGAGGTTCAGATAACAGAAAGTGTGCAAGTGAGAGGAGTATAATTAAAACGATTAAAGGAGAAGGAATGTTGGAACGATAGGGGAAGATGGATGAATTTTATTAATCTGACCGAGATACAGGCTGGAAAAATTTGAAGATGATGTTATAAATATTTATTTAACGAGTAACGTACTCATTTAACTTGATATATGTTTGACTGGTAAGAAACACTATAATTAAGTACCAACATTTATTTTGTGTCTTGGATAGTATTTACTTTTTGGAAACACCTTGGTTCTATTGATTTAATGGATTAGGTTGGAAAAATGTATATTTTAATTATATTAATACCCTATTCAACCTCGATGGTCTTCAGATAAAGTACTCACCTCAAGACCCATTTCAGTCCCCTTGTGTTCAAACCCAAATAAAAATTAAACAATACTACACATCTAAAATATTTGAAGATACATTATTAATATTTTGTTTACATAAAAATTAGAGCATTTGAAATGAATGGTAAATAATAGTCTTAATATAATAATATGGCCCCATCACTTAAGTACGTTGTGATGTGGTAGCCGGCCTTGAAGACTTTTATAAACTAAATAATAATAATGTTATAAATAATAATATAAACATTTTTGTTTGTGAACCGAATGGATACTTTGTTTAACCCTTAAGTCGAATGGAAGGAAATGTTAGCTAATATCATTTATTTGCAGTTTTTATAACAAAAATATCAATGATCGTGATAAGTAAAATATTAATTTTTCCGTAGAGAGGTTTATTTAGATTCTGTCTCAACAGTTAATGAATATTGATAATGGGTATACATGCATTTGAATGGAAACTTATTAAATGAAGAGAAAGGATCCGGTTTAAACTCCTCAATGGGTATTATAGATATTTGAGAACTGCTAAGAATACGGTGTGAAAAGAATTAAAGGAAACTTTTCCTCTTGGGGAATATTTTATTTATTTTAGCTAAAAGGAGTTTTTCTACCAAAGAAAAATACACTACTAAAAACGATAGTGAAGTAATCCATGCATATTAAAGTTATCAAGATTAATTTCTAAAACAGATTAAATAGGCAAGCTATTATATTTGTTAATTATCGTTTATATTCCCATAAAAATGACACCTCGATATGGGAATCTATTCTTGGACATTCAGCTAAGTACACGACTTCTCCAACCAATTAAATATCCAAGACTCATCCCATAATGATTTACTATTGCACATTATAATATTTTAGGTAAGACTATTTTCTTTAAGGTTAAACTGAGTTTAAACCACAAGCTAATATACTTTATATTTTGAACATTGAAAATGACACCTGGACACAGGAAACTAACCCATGTCCAAAGGTCATTTTTCAGTTTTCAGAATATGATATACAGATGCAGCTAAATCCGTACTAAAACAAATATAATAGCTTTGGTTATTTTATTCTTCTTATTATTATTTATCACCGCGTCTTACTAACCGTTCGGGTTATACGCCTTAAGTACTAATTACGCTAATTGATTAAAAATTGGTCAAGGTTGAATTAGAATAAGTGAACCCGTATTTGCGTGGAGAGAGAGTGGAAAACCATTTAGAAAAAGCCGCACCCAGTTCACCCGACCGAGATTTGAACCTCGATCTCCCCGTCCTCGGCAGTCGAGCTCAACAAGACTAGCGCGTTAGCCAACTACGCCACCGAGGCGGGTTTTTTATTCTTATTAATATAGTTTATTTTAGTTAGACTTTAACTAAACCGAAGCCCTTAAGGCGGGAGTGTAGGAAAGGCGAGAAAAGTTCGGCGTGTTTGTAGTTTGTATAGCAACCAATTTTTAGAACAAAATAAATATAATAGCCCTTCAGTAGAAACATAGACATTGATTTTCTTTGAATAATTGAATCAACTTTTATAAATATCTGTCATATGCATAGCGGGATTAGAGGATAAACTCTTTAAATGAAACGAAAACGTCATTAAATTCAATGACACCCTTGAGAAATATTCAAGGACTGTTGAGTCAATCACGCAAATAAAATTAAATTGTCTTTCTACTAGAGAATCATATGATCGTTTATGACCAAATAAATGTTTTGCTATAATAACTGTAAATACACTTACCTTTTCTCGTGTCCCCTACATCCCCACCTTAAAGTGTAAGCGTAGGTAGTCCCCTCTTTACTAAAAGTACGTCTTAATAAAATGTTTCATAAAAATAAACTTGAAATAAAAGTTAAACTTTTATAGGATCCGTACAAAAGAAAGTACTACTTTACAGGGAAACTTTATAAAACAAGTGTATAGGGAAGTTTCGCTAAAGTTACACATACTCTGAAGAATATATGGAGCACTCGAAGAAGGTCCCCAAGAGAGAAAACGTATGTAAATTCGTCAATGAAATATGTATGATGAAGCTGAAAGAAGACTGACACGATATTCACTCACGAGGGATAAAAAGAATAAAGCACATCTTTATCAAAACTGGTAAAGTTAGTTTTTTGCACTTGCTCTGATCCCCGAACTTAAAGGCTAAGATAAATATCCTGAATAGTTGCAGTGGGGGTGGTTCCCACCTCAACCCCCAGGATGTGTTTCAATGTACTCTATATGCAAATTAAGTTTAGTTTCCTTAAAATTCAATCTCCTCATCCTGTGCTCTTATATAATTAGTTAAGATAAATACAGTATGAACAGGAACTAAGATGCGTAGGGCTCAGGAATAGTAAAAATATTATTAAACAAAATTGACTAGACGACACGAACTAAAGAATTTAACAAAAATATTTTGATGTATTATCTTATTAAGGGTTCAAAGATTAAAGGTAAGATATTTTGAGATTTAAGTAAAGATATGTAGGACTAATGTATATTTTTTATCTTTAAAAATCACCATAGTTTTAAGTTATTATTATTATTATTATTATTATTATGCACCGCGTCTTACTACCCGTATGGGTTATACGCTTTAAGTACTAATTACGCTAATCGATTAGGAATTGGGAAGGTTAAATTAGAGGAAGTGAACCCGCATTTGCGTGGAGTGAGAGTGGAAAACCATTTAGGAAAAACCTCCCTCAGTTCACCCGACCAAGATTCGAACCTCGATATCCTCGTCCTCAGCAGTCGAGCTCAACACGACCAGCTGATTAGCCAACTACGCCACCGAGGTGGGTCACAGCTTTAAGTAAAATAGTTAGATTTAAAAAATAAGACTAAGTCTTTAAATTCAAAAGATTGATATTCCATTGCATTTTAATGTTCTCTGTTTATTTTTACTATACTTTAATTAAAATATTCACAAATAATGTTATTTATTTAAAATACTTATACAATATTACCATGAAAGACTAGTTGCTAAGTAAATACAAATAAAGTTTAATTCACATAAATTTTGACTATCGAAAGTAAATAACACTCATGATTCTTCGTAGTTTTAGGGCTAGTCACTAAAAAAAATCATTATTAAGAACAGATCATTAGTATTTAATATTCCTTTAACTTTCATCCATTTAAATTAATAATTGCCATATTTTACCAAACCTAGTTTCATATTAAAAAAAATCTTAATATCTTAAAAACGTTCAAAGTGGAAATTACTATTTAATAAAATGAAAATATCCTTAGAAAAAAATTCACATGAACTAATTTGGATTTTTTAATTTATAAAATAAAAATCTCCTACATCGATGATTATTAGGCTTAGACATTTTTATTTGTTAAGCCACAATTTATATATAATTTATGTTGGTATGTGAATGTGTGTAAGATATTGAAACATGGCTACTAATCTTATAAAAAAAGTTTTGATATTTTTGACTTAGAAAATGTTTACAATACTCTCACTGGCGCAGCCAAAGGGGGATGGGAGTTTAAGGTTTGGATAACCCCTCCCCCCCTAGATTTAACTACCCACCTTCCTCTTTTTCGTCCTTAAAACTGATGAGATCATGAATGAGGTACTTTACAAATAAAGAGAGACTTAATGATCTTCATGTAAATACTTCCAGAGGTGTCAGTTATGGACCCATGAGGAAAAATGCTGGATTTGGCCAGATCTAGGAAAGCCAGATTTGCCCCAGATATGGGCATATATAGCCCAGATATGGACCCGTTCTGACCAGATTTGATCTTTCCATTGAGGAGGATGAAGTTCTCAATGAACTTTCTATGAAGCCAAGCTAAATTAACATATGTCTAGAGTGAATTATTTCAAAGTTGATTTTTTGAATTAAGAGTTAGTGCAAGTTACTTATTTGAATTTTCAGATTTTAGTTCATAAATCAAATTTCCAAAATCCAATTTATTTAAACATGCATGTTTGAGTATTCTAACAGTATGAATGGATAAAAATGTGTTCATAAAAACTTAAGTCATGATAATTTCAGAATCATGAAAATTTTTATGGATTTTAAGTATTTTGGATATTATTGTATTTTTTTGGATGCATTTGCATTTTGCAGTACTTAGATATTAAAACTTTACCGTGGGAAAAAACAATGGATTTCACTTAGTTGGTCAAGTAAATTAACACCCCCTCCTACCCCCCCTACCCCCACAAACGAATCCTGGCTGCACCAGTGACTACACTGGATATAATCGCTGAGGGAACCGCATTCTACTGTTAGAAAACATCGTTGTAATTCACTCTTTTTCACGTGGTCAATCTCCTTTTAAATAAAAGACAAATTTCACAACGCTGATTAGTCGAGATTGCCAGTAGCTCCTTCTTACACCAGCACACCACATTCAGTTATATTTGAGAGCGAGACGATTTGGCAGCAGTTAACTGAGAGGGAGCAAATCTAAAGCGTTTCTTCATAAGGCCTACAGTTGTCTCAGCAATTAAATTGGGTATAGGTACAATAGGTATTGTCTTAATGTTAAATACCAATTGTGGTTGTTATGAAACGTATATTTAACAGAGCACTTTTGCTTAGTTGAAATATTACAAAATATTAAATATATAATATATGGAACCAATCAAAGTAGTGTGAAGTATCACAACAGAATATAAAGTGTGACCACTGCATTTATGATCAACTTTTGTATGCAAAAGTAACTTTAATCCCATTGTACTTTATATAAGCACGAGAAAACTAACCAAACAAACCTAGGGTTAATTAATCTTTGATTTAACATTGATAATTATTTATCTTTGGATTTAAGATTGATTCCTTTGAATATAAATATTGATATTTATATTTTATCGTGAACCTTGGGTAGATAAATTATTATGATGGTCAAATAAATCCATATCGAGATTTTTTGGACCCATTGAAACCGAAAAAGTGGTATTTGCGATTCCGTACGCCCATGTGTGTGTACCTCATACTAGAGCCAAACAATTTTACCGATCGAGATACAACTAGGTATTTAGCGTTTTCAAAAGATTCTCCTGATAAATTTTTGAAATTCAATAAATAGCACTAAAACTAATGGTAGTTTATTAAGAGTAAAAAGATAAAAAATTATTTTATAAAAATCCGCTCTTGTTATTTTGATTAAAATTCATATTTAGACATTTTTTAACTATATACAACAAAATGGCTCATCTCAGCTCTCTGGGAAAATGAATTAGAGGCTACTTTACACAAGTGTAAATCTCCTGGTTTATATATCTACAAATGTTTAAGATATGAAATATATTATCATTGAAATGTTGTATTGCAATTAAAAAAACAAATTATTATTTGAAATATATTTTTATAAAGCCAATTTTCTTCTGAGCTATTGGCAATTATATTAAAAAAATTAAGGTCTCAGAAGCCAGGAGTTGATTGCGTTTCTCTTTGGCAAACACACACGCTACTTTTATTCAATATGTTTCTGTAAAAGTGTATATTATTTCACCGTACCATTTATTTAATGTGATTCAAGTTTAAAATACAAATTAATACTAAAGATATGCAATATATGATTATAGAAGATTTAACTTTTCTACCCGCTCCGGTGGCCGCATGGTTTAACGCTCTAACATCGCGGTAGATTAGACTCCTGTAGACGGGGTGATCAAATTTTGAATCTCGGTAGGGTGCACTAGGCGGGGTTTTTATATAAAAGGGGTTTTCATACAAATGCGGGTACATTTCCGATAAATATATTCTTTCTTATCCATAAAACCATTAGAGTTAATTGTAAATAAGCGTATTTTCCTAACGGATGGTTATATGCGTTGCTACAAAAAATTCAAAAAAATCTCACGTGGCAAAATGTACGAACAAAATACATAGCCTCCGGTTATCTTGAATATGAGCACCAAGCCTCATCTCTCTATATTTATTGGGCTTGAGTTATAGTGGCTATACACAAACACCAAAATAAAAATCTGTTTTTATTTAGATGATGAGTATGAAAATAGGTCATATCTGATATTTAAATTTCAATTGTTATTTTTAAAGATTTTAGATATTTATTCTTTCAGAAAACACGTTAAAAATACAAAAATCTAAAAACTCTAGTGTAAATAAATGGGGAAAACTTAAATTTAGAAAAAATATTCATTTTATCTAAAATTTAACCTTAGTCTACCTCATAAGAGTCCACAAGATGCTTATACCTATATTAACTCTTAATTAAATGTGCAGGTACGTAATACTAGCCTTGTCTAGTACTATCTGGTTTTACATTGGCGGAGAGATCAGGGTTAATATCCCTGCTGAGGATATTTAGGGCGATTTTTCTTAAAATATTTTACAAATCTTTCTTCGTGAAATACAGGTATATCTACATCCCTCTAAAAGCACTTTCTTACACATCCTTATATATTTAGTGAACATATTCGGATACCACGGATAGGTTCTGTTCAATTTTTATAGATGAAAGCCTATTAGAGAATAGTAAAATAAAATCTAGCCAAAAGTATTGGTAATATTTTACCATTTTATTCATATTATTTTAAAGATATTGATAATAACTATCACAAGTGACATCTGTATATTACACACCTAAGTGAATCAAATTATGATAACTTTTACAGATTTCCGATTAAGCCCTTCAAGTAAAAAATATAAATGGTGTCATTGTACCATTTTATTCGTTCCTACACCGATAAGAATAATCCAATATCCTACTATAATTACACTAGTATGACCTAGATTATGATGGAAGCCATGCTACAGGACCGGGTGTTGACTTGCGTTAAACAACATGTGATATATACATATATAGCTAACCTTCATCCTGTAAACTGAGAGTTTGTCTATTCTTGGTATAGTCAGTTGACGGTAATTTTTTTACCTTCACTTACGGGGAAAGTGAGACTAGGAAAGTAGACCCCACGGGAATGAAGTTTGTGAGGAGCATGTTAGCTGTCACTAGGAGAAACAATATTAGGAATGAAGTTATCTGGGAAAGAGTAGAGGTACAGGGAGTACATGATATAGTAGAGGAAGCAAGACTGATATGGTATGGGCATGTAATAAGGATGAAAAAGAGAGGATGTCAAAGAAAATGTTGGAAATGAAGTATGCAGGAAAAAGAAAGCGAAGAAGACCAAGAAAGAGATGGGAGGAGCAGATCAGACAGTGTCCAAGTGAGATGAGAATAATGGAATAAATTAAAGGAGAAAAGTGATGGATGAATAGAGTAAGAGGAAGGTATTTCACTAAATTGACCCTGCCACGGTGATATACAATTTTATAGCCCTCCAATATACAAATATGTAAGTCCGCGATGGGTGGGGCACCTTGTGTGTGAGAGATTGGTGTATTGGGAAACATTGATTCACCTAGAAGAAATTGTATAAAAATGAATTGGAAACCATCGACTCAACTGGTAGACTGGGCACTTCATAGAAGGTAGCATTAAATAGTAGAATATTAATAGGAAATGAATACAATAAATCACCAGAAGACGTCTGCTCAGTATAATTCATCCAGATGAGAATTAGCTTTCCATTTAAAAACAAAATTTGAGGTATTTAACGAGCTCTTTCTAAGCCGATTGATTACAACAGTACACGGCTTAAAATATAACTTAATTCTAGAACAGACAAAACTTCCAGCCACCGGCCATTATTTCATCACTGTGGAAAGAGAGACATACATTTAACCGATGATAGATTTTTTTGGCAATGCCAGTAATCGAACCCGGGACACTTAGCTCAATATGCATACACTATATTGACTGAGAAAAGGTTGTGTACTCTGAAAGTTAGCTTCTCCGACAATACATCCATGGTAAAATTAGTTATTTTTGAGAGGGGATGCAAGTTTAAGTTAAGTTACATTAGGCTAGCGTAGGTAAGGGATTATGATAAAAATGTCTGGTTGGTCTTTTTACTTACCAAAATCCAACTAAATAGTAGAATTTTGAAATGGAGAAAAGCCTTTTAGGAATTCCTTCCGACCATAAACCTGGTATAGGTTATGCTAGGCTAGCACTACCCAAACTACTTTGGAAAGGAAAAATTGCTAGTAGCTTAAGATCAAAAGAAGTAGGGTCTACACTACCACCTCCTCAAAGATATGTTTTGTTATCACACGTGCATGTTTTTAGTCTCCTTACAACTGTCATAATAAGTCACAATGACTATTTATGGATTATGTCAGCTAAAAGGATAGTAAAATATCCTGATTTCTATATCCTGAGGCGAATTTCTAGTCTACAATCAAAGTACTTATTGAAGGAATTGTATTTTGTGAATATATTCTAAAACTAAATTTAGTTTCAGAACTTTACTTAAAACTATAATACAATTTCGATATGAAGATATTTTTATAAAATATATGTAATTGTGATAAGCATTTATATTACTATAAATATTATTTAGATATTAATATTAAGTAGCAAAAGGGAAAACTGCTTATCGCTGTCTTGACGTATTAACATGTTAAAGTATATATCGTAATCTTTGTAAAAGTCAAAAAGTTTCCCCTTATCTGAATTTGACTGTAACCTAAAGTGTTTTCCTATTACATGGATCGCTGGTGTCTGCGAAGTTTTGAGATTGTTTTTAAGAAATACAGTTTCTAAACCGACTTAGTGTCCGTGATTTATTAACTAATGATTTAAAGTGTCAGGTCCGCAACATATTAATAGGAGACGAGGAGTTTGGAGAAGTTCAAATTACCGCCGATTGTACCAGAGATGGTTTTTCCAATCTCTATGCATGCCAAGGGTTGCATTTTTCTTCTGAGCTACTTTTATAATCCCTAATTCTCTGTATTAGCAAGATATCTTCACTCTACTAATAAAGCAGTATTAGTGAAAACATTATTCTTATATAATTTACTAAGAATCTAATTACTTTATATTTTGTATTGAATTATTTAATAGCTGCAATTCATAGAGTGCTAATTTTTTTGGATCTAATATAAGAAAACATATTTTTTAGTACCACGTACTAAACCATTTGGATTATATGCTTATTTTCTAATTACGTTTAATTTAGAGGACATGTACCTGCATTTGCATGGAGATAGAGTGGGAAATCGTTTATGAAAAACCATCACTCAATAAACCCGACTGAAATTTAACCACGATCTCCCCATCACCAGTGTATTTAGAGAGTCGCATATTAGACCATGTAGCCACCGAGGGGAGTGTGAAAACATAATTGAAGCGTTTACATTTTAATGAAACTATCTAACATATATTTGGAGAAATTGGTTAAAATAAAAAATTAGCTGCCAAGTTATTTTTTTTATCTAACTTCACTAACATGTTGGGGCTATACGCTTGTGCACTATTTACATTAATGTGTTAGGAATGACGAAGACTTAATTCAAAGTAATTGTACCCACATTTGCGTAAAGGGAGAGCGGATAACAATTTAGGGAAAAAAAACGTAATACACCCGAACTAGCATAGTCTATTGCTAGATATGCGCCCACATAGTGGGAGGTTCTAAAGTTAATTCAGTTTGTATTTTATTATTTACACCGCGTCTTACTACCCTTTCGGGCTATACGCTTTAAGTACTAGTTACGTTAATGGATTAGGAATTCGGAAGGATGAATTAGAGGAAGTGAACCCGCATTTGCGTGGAGGGGGGAGTGGAAAACCAACCCCAGTTCACCCTTCCAAGATTCCAACCTTGATCTCCCCGTCCTTAGCGGTTGAGCTCAACACGACTAGCGCGTTAGCCAACTACGCCACTGAGACGGGTAATTCTGTTTGTAATTCATATGCTTAGCGAATCAGTCGTTTCTAAAAGTGTGTTATTTCAATATCAACAGGTGAAATATAAAAAGTAGAACATTAAATGTTAAATGTAAGAGAATAAAAAACTAGTCACGAAATGGTTTTTTCCCAAAATTTCAGGTCACGTCATAGCTGTCCATCTTACTTGTCACGTGTCATTTCCTGTCTTCTGAGCTCTTGCCTAGTGGACGTGACCAACTCTCTAAAAGCAGCGACGCTGTCAAATTAAGTCAAACAATGCCGATGCTACGACAAACACCGTTTGAACGGTCTAGTCTCAGGAGTCAACAACACCCAATATCGTCGCTGAGGGAACCACAGGTCTTATTGGGGAATGCTCTATCTTCGCTCTCTCTCAGTTAACTGTTGCCAAATCTCCTCGCTCTCAGTTATGTCAGGAGGTAGTGTGCTGGGGTAAGAAGGAGCTATAGGCAACCTTGACTGACGATCGTTGAGAAAGTTGTCCTGAATGTAAAGCCGCGTACGGACAGTGCGAGGCGGTGCGCCTCGCACGCCTCGCGATGCATGCTTCGGCTCGAGGCATGCGTTACAAAATAGTTTTGATCAGCACATGCTCACTGCGAGCCATTAAACCATCACGCACAACGCACGTCAGTAGACGATATGGCTTCGTCACAGCGAAAGGTGCAGATTGCTGCCGCGGCGTACATTGTGTTGCACTCAATTATAAAAGAAAACAAACAAAAGCGACGGCCACGTTGGTGGGTTAAAAAATTATTTCAGGAAAGGCTGGAATATGGGAATAGACTCTTAGAAGATATAAGATTTGAGGAAGATGTCACAAATTTTGTACGTATGTCCACTGAGGATTTTGAACATCTATTGGAGTTGATAGATCCTGCAGTGAAAAAAAGTGATACGTACATGCGAGTGGCTATCAGTGTTAAGGAAAGACTAACAGTTACGCTGAGATTCTTAGCTACTGGTGATTCATTTACCAGCTTACAATACCTGTTTCGAATATCCAAACAAACAATATCAGATATTGTTCCAGAAGTTTGTGCCGCGCTGATTGAAGTATTAAAAGAATATATAAAAGTAAGTACACGTCAGATTATAATTCAATAATAACTTTAATCTCTGAAAATACCTTTAAACATATTATTAACAGTTTATATTCAAAGTTTGAAATAATCTAGTAATGTTGTTTCGTCAGAGTTTATGGGCTCAGAATCAATTTGAGAAGTAGGTAAAGGGAGAATAGGTGCCGGGGATGTAGATGGGGAGGATGTAGTGGGCGGTAGAGTTGAGGATGGACGAGTAGGGACTGGAGGCGTAGGGGGAGGGGGAGTTGGAGTGGAATTGGCAGGATAAGGATAAGGTGATAACATGGTTGACTTTGTAGATGATGGTGATGACGATGAAGCATGTGAACTATAGTAACCAGCATTGTAATATCCTTGATGAGTGTCAGCGAACCGTCCAGTATCTGCCTGAAACAATATGTCCAATATGGCCTTTTTGACATAAGGTAAAGTGTGCAAGTCATATTTCCGCAGTTCATTTGCTACATGGTTCCCAAACGATGCGTAGTGATCATTGGGCTCTTCCGATGTCCTCCTTAAAATATCATATGCACTCTTCAGCATACTTTCATGCATTTTTTCGTCAACTGCACGGCGTTTCCTTGTTCGTTGAGATGGTTCTGCTAAAGAAGAAGTTGGTGTTGAAGTAACTGCACTCTGTGAAGTCGATGTTGTGGTTTTGTCTACGGTCGATGTACTAGCGTTCGAATTATCTTGAGTCTCTTCTAGAAGATCTTGTACATTCTGAAACAATGATGAGCTTTATAAATTTTTTGTTTTTATTTCAGGTACCCTCTTCAGAAGAACAATGGTTAGAAATTGCTGAAGATTTTGAAAAGATGTGGAATTTCCCTCATGCATTGGGTGCTATGGATGGAAAGCACGTTATGATACAAGCACCATGGCACAGTGGAACTGAATTTCACAATTACAAGAACTTTTTCAGTATAGTATTGTTAGCTTTAGTGGATGCAAATTATAATTTTTTATATGTCAACGTTGGGTGCCCTGGTAGAATATCAGATGGTGGTGTCTTCAAAAACACACATTTATATCGAAAGTTAGAAAACAAAGGAATGAATGTACCAGAACCAAAAATATTACAATTTCCGTACGCTATAGAAGTTCCTTATATGATATTAGCAGATCAAGCATTTGAATTAAATAACTACACCATTAAACCGTTCAGAGGATCTCCACCGAATGGTTCAATTGAAAGAATATTTAATTATCGCTTGTCCAGGGCCCGGCGGGTTGTAGAGAATGCCTTTGGTATAGCTAGTTCAGTATTTCGAGTTCTTAGAAAACCAATATTACTAAGACCAGAGAAAGCTAAGAAGGTTGTTTTAACCGTGATGTATCTACATAATTTTCTACGTAAACGATCTGCCTCAAGGAATCTTTACACACCAAATGGGACATTCGACAGAGAAGAAAAAGGACAGCTCATTCCAGGTAGATGGAGGAATAACCAAGAATCCAATACACTACAACCTATTGGTAACACACCTAGAAGAGCAGGCAGCATGGCCACAAAGATACGACAACATCTAGCTGAACATTTTGCAACAAACGGTGCAATTCCGTGGCAAAATAACTATTAAAATTAACTACGATATATTCAGGGCAAAGATTTCAAATAATATTTTGTACACAGAGCTATCGAAAAACACAGTAGGTAAGTAAATAAGTATTGGTTAACATTACGCCTTGTGTTCTTCGATAGCAAAGCAAATTGTAAGCATAAATATACTTACATCGGACATGCTATCTGAAGTGTTACTTGGTATGTTTTTGTCCACAAGAAATTTAAACCATGTATACGCAAACCATTTTGATGTGTAGATATCGTCTGCACCTGAAAAATAATGTTGTATTTGTGATTTTAATTAAGGTAGCAATTGAAATTAACACCAAATTTAATAAATGCTCAGCAAAATATCTGAGCAAATTTTGAAGGTACTTCGTATATTAACTATATGTACAGTATAAATATATTAAATTATGATAGTATGACGCGTCACTTCTTTAATTTGTAATACATACATACCTGATCCAGTAACTCTGCTTTTTTTCTCTCTTGATTTCTCCCGTCTGTAAGAGCCCAAGAGCGAATTGACCTTTTTTTTCAGTTCTTTAACAGGAATATTTACTTCGACGGAAATGTCACGCCATGCATCCTCTCTCTTATTCTTATTATAATATTCCGAACTCTTTGCATCCCATAATAAACGATTACTTTCATAAAGTTGAATTACTTGACGTAAAGCTTCGTTGTCGTCCATGGTGCGTGTGAAGTGCGGAGCGAGGCAACAACAGACCCGTCCACACGAGACGTTCCGCTCGCAGTGAGGCGCCTTTGAGCACGACTAGTTTACCGACAAGCACACGGCTCGCAGCACATGTGCGCCGCGCATGCCTCAGGGCGAGCATATCAGGTACGGACAGTGCGAGGCGTGCGTTGCGAGGCGTGCGAAGCGAGCTGCCTCGCACTGTCCGTACGCGGCTTAAGAGTAGATTGACCACATGAAAATAAGAGAATGGCAAAGTTTTTTTTTACCAATAGTAACCATGCAATTATCTCAACGATGATATACAATGTAGTCTGGAGACGGATTCACACTTAGAGGGCGGTGCGCCTGCCTTACTGGACCGTATGGACCGTGACCTTGGGAGAACACTTTTTGACCCATCCAAAACGACACAGTTAGTTGGAGCATGGTTGGTGCACAAGCCTATCAGTGTGAATCAAACAAAGGTCTTACAAGGTCACTCATATGGAAATGACCTGTTCGAGATGGTTAGCAACACGGCACAGCAGGCGCACAGTAGATGCACAGCCCTTTAAGTATGAATCCAACTTTACAGTGTTTTAAATAACCAAAGGCTTTGTAACTAAACGACCCGCTTCGGAGGATGCGTGGTCTAACACCCCACTATCGTGTTGGACTAGAGTGCCAAAGACGGGTAGATCAGGGTTCGATCCCGGTTGGGTGCACTGATGGTGGTTTTTCCTAAGTGGTTTAACACTCCCTTTCAACGCAACAGTGGGTTCACTTACTCTTAATTAAACCTTATCCCTAAAACTATTAGTGTAGTTTACACATTTGCGTATAAGGTAGTAAGACGTGGTGATAAAAATAAAATAATAATAATAATTATTATTATTAGCACCGCGTCTTACTACCCGTTCGGGTTATACGCACTTACGCTAATGTGTAATGGTAGGGTGATTGTGAGATGAAATGAAGGACCTACAGTTTAACGTGGAATCCGAACCACGGTGTAGGCCTGGCATTCCTCACATTCACAAGATGTCTTGTCAGAGGTGAATAAAATAATAAACGACTATTAGTATTGCTTTCTCCATTTCCCGCTTAAACGTTTAAAGATTGCTGGAAGGAAATGTGAATTACAGCCGGTGTAATTTTATTTCTCCTCTCTCTTATTGAAATGACAAAAACTTAACTGTAAGTGAAGGGCGAAAGGGAATACAATCCTTTACCGAATAGAGAAATAGGTCCAGAGAATACTAAAAATGTTTTAAGTCTTGTAGCCTGACAGTGATTGATACTTTCTCACTGACCGTTGTGCTCGCCTTAAACTCACGCTATGTTCCATCTTACCTTAAGGGTGTTATAAAGATAAAAGTGATAGAACAAACGAAAGAGTTTGTGCCATGATTCAGAACAAACAAATGATGCCACAAAAATATGTTGTGTTTAATTTTTAAATCCACTTTCACCATTTAATTATAAAAATGGAGGAAAGGTAAGGAAGATGGAAATTATTTGAAATGAACAAGCGTTTGCATGGAGTCAAGAGTTGGAAATCATCAAGGTAAAAAAACCCATCATTATATCTTACAGGGATTCAAACTTTTGCCTCTTTATCACCAGTTAACAGTGCTAACTGAGATTTACTATGTACCCATCGATTCGTGTATGCACTTAGCATTTTACTAATATAAATATGGGAGGACCAATTAATAAATAACCATAACAGAAAACACTATTTTTTAAGTAACTACCAAAGAAATGACAAAATATTTGCATAGTATCAGCTAGCAACATCCATGAATACAGCACCCAAAGATTTTTTTTTGCGTTTTCATGAAAAACAACAGCAGCACAATTCATGAGAACAAAATATTCTTGTGCCCAAATTCAGCACTGACTAATGGTTTATGTACCATAATTTGTGCCGTTATTGATGCTTCTAGAAGGCCCCATACAGCACCCACATTATTAAGGTGTTTTCATGAAAACAATAGGAGCACATATAATGAGAGTGGGATATTCTTGTGCCACAAATTCAGCACTAAATATTGGTATAGGTTTCAAAATGTGTGTCATGATGGTAAATACTACCTGCAGTTAGCAACACCCAAGTGTTTTTTTTTGCCGGAATGTTTGCGCACCCCTTAGGATAGCCTTTGTGACGTCACTGGTGGGACAAACTATGGTCAGCCTTGAAGTGAAGGTGAGGCAGTGCAGGTTTAACACAACTTATTGTTTTAAGGTGTTTTAGTGGAAACTTTAGCAGCACAGATTAGGAAAGTAAGATATTAATATGGCGAAAATTTAATACTAAATATTAGTATAGGTTTAATCATCTGGTTCGTTATGGGTGCTGCCAGTAGCACTCATCGTCCTTAAATCTCTTAACGATAACCTTGGTTGCACAAATAAATTATGGGAGTTAGATATAATCTTGAGGCACAAATTAATAACTACATATTATCATAGGTCTCGTAATTTGTGTTATTATGGGTGCTGCTACCTACATAAAGTTAACAGTATCCATTTTTTTTCTCACGAAAATTATTACTGCACAAACTGTGAGAATATAATTTTCTTGTGGCACAAATTCAGAACTAACACAAAGTTTTGTTTTTTCACGAAAGTTTTAACGGCAATATGAGAATAATATATTTTTGTGATACAAATTCAGCACTAAATATTGGCATAATTCTCATAATCTGTGCCGCTAGAGGTGCTGTGAACTTTACGGACCTCCGTCATGATCGTGATGGAACAAGGATCGGATTGGCCGAGATTCTGTCTCAACCGTATCCGTGTTTATCGCAACTCTCTCCAACACGACGTGAATACGATAAGAGGGAGGCTATGATACAAGGGCAGACCCGGCTTTAAACAGTTTCTCCCTTTACATAAACGTGTGTAAATTTACCTTGAATTATATATTATTCATTCTAAATCCATTTATGAGAAAAGTATTTATATAGCTTGGATGGGTAGTAAGATTCAATAAAAAAAACAAAAGATTAACTTTCTTTTATTACAACATAACATATGTAACGGTCCAATCTTATGAGGAATATAGGTGACCTGGCGGTCTAGGGGTTAGGTGTCAGACTTCTACGCTGGCGGCCGGGGTTCAAACCTCAGTCCCAACAAAAATTTATCTGATTACCAAACCCTTCCTTCACCTCTGACAAGACATCTTGTGAATGTGGGTAACGCCAGGCCACCACCGTGGTTCGGATTCCACGTTAAACTGTAGGTTCCTCCATTTCATCTCACAATCACCCTACCATTACACATTAGCGTAAGTGCGTACAAACCGAACGGGTAGTAAGACGCGGTGATAATGATAATGATAATATAAGGAATAACTTTTTTATAATTAAAAATATTATATTTTGCGGCCAAAACTGATAAAATGTCACTAGAATTATCTCGGTAATATTTATCAAAAGTGACAAATGCAGATTACGTGACAGATTTATAAGTATGTGAGAGTAGTTCTAATGGGTGCACTTAAATTGCGGAACAGAGTATACTTTTCATACTGTGCATATAAGATTAGGAACAAACCGTAATCCCAATCAACTCTTAACCGCTAACATGACCTAAATTAACATAAAATAACTTAGCCTAGCCTAACATAAACTAACCTAACATAACTTAACCTAGCCTAACGTAACCTAATATAACCTATCCCAACCTAGCCTTAATTTTCCATTTTTAGCAAAGTCATTATACATTTAATTTTTACCCCGCAATTCATGTAAGAATATTACAAATTTCGGATAAGTTGATCCGCAATTCATGTGCACCGGTTCTAGTAGCTTTTTAAGATTCCTATTAAATTGGACTCTCACTCAATGTGTCACTTATATCAGTATTGCACACCTTCATTCTCATTATTGATCATTTGTATATTGTTAATTTATCTTTCACGCAATATAATCTCCTACCCCCATAAAGTACCATCCATTATCGTAATAATACTATGTAAATCTCGCCAAAACATTTTATTTGATGCTACCAACAGTTTTAATAGAGGAGCTTTGCTTAGAATACATTTTACGGTGATAAAAAATCTTAATTGTACATTGTAAACTCAACCCTGTTTAGGGCATTGCATGACGCAGCTGATGTGGGCCTGTTTTTTACGTCATAAACGAGCTTCATGTTTCACCAAATTAATTTATGATATGTCTACTTAACGTTTACTGATAATAATAATGATCGTCTGAGAGTAAAATAGCTACATGAGCCCGATATTATCTTTATTGGAGTCTTATGAGGAAAATAAGTTCTTCCTCGGTGGTGTATCAAGCTATATTCAACTAACACGCGCTTCGGTAGCAGCGTGGTCTAAAGCACTACTCTCTCAATATTATTATTATTATTATTATTATTAGCACCGCGTCTTACTACCTGTTCGGGTTATACGCACTTACGCTAATGTGTAATGGTAGGGTGATTGTGAGATGAAATGAAGGACCTACAGTTTAACGTGGAATCCGAACCACGGTGGAGGCCTGGCATTCCCCACATTCACAAGATTCTTGTCAGAGGTGAAGGAGGGGCTTGGTAAGCAGATAAATCTGTGCTGGGACCGAGGATTGAACCCCGGGCGCCAGCATAGAAGTCTGACACCTTACCCCTAGACCGCCAGGTCACCGTACTCTCTCAATAGATTAGACTGCCGAGGAATGGTGTATCAGAGTTCGATTCCGGTTGGATGGACTAAGGATGGTTTTTCCTCTACGCAAATGTCAGTGCGTATCCTCTTTATTAAGTCTATCCATTCCCTAAGACATTAGTGTAATTAATACATAAGTTTATAGCCATATCGGGTAGTAAGACGTGGTACTAAAAGAAAACTAACACTCGCAACGGTAGACACACATTCTATGGAGTCAATCTTGTCTTAGATTGCTATACTGGTAAGGGGAGTTCTGGGCTAAAATAATTTCTGAGAAAATATATGGTAGCTTGTTCTCAAAATGTATTCCACACTTGTTAAACGCAAATGCTGGTGCACTTATTTAAACTCTACCTGCCCAATACTTACACCATTTGATTATATATATATATATATGGGTGACCTGGTGGTCTAGGGGTAAGGTGTCAGACTTCTATGCTGGCGGCCGGGGTTCGATCCTCGGTCCCGGCAAAGATTTATCTGATTACCAAACCCTTCCTTCACCTCTGACAAGACATCTTGTGAATGTGGGGAATGCCAGGCCTCCACCGTGGTTCGGATTCCACGTTAAACTGTAGGTCCTTCATTTCATCTCACAATCACCCTACCATTACACATTAGCGTAAGTGCGTATAACCCGAACAGGTAGTAAGACGCGGTGCTAATAATAATATATATATATGTGTGGATGAACTGGATGGGCTGTAAAACGAAAAGACCCACATCGATGATAGCATGATCTAAGGCAGGGATTTACAGCTGATGGTCTACAAAGCCCTTTTTTTTGTGTCCCACGAAATTTCTGTGCCCGCGTGATCTAATGCGATACTCTCGCAGTAGACAAGACTGCCGATGTCGGAGAGATCAGCGTTCGATCCCGGTCAGTTGCACTGAGGCATGTTTACCTTACATTATTTTATACTCTCCCTCCTTGCAAATGTGAGTTCACTTCTTCTAAATTAACCCTTCATAATCACTAACAAAATAATGCAATTAGTATATAAGCGTAAACACCGAATGGGCTGTAAGACTCGGTGCTAAAATTAAAACTACTCACCGGCGTAGAAAGCAAATTTTTTAAGGGTTTACCAGCCTTGGTGGCGTAGTTAGCTAACACAATAGTTTTATGTTGAGCTAGACTACCAAGGCCAGGTACATCAAGATTAGAATCTCGCTTGGGTGAACTTGGGTGGGGGGGGGGGCGGGTGAGGGGTGTCTGGTTCTTTATTGTTTTTCTCTCTCCCTCCACGCTAATGCAGGAGGTTCACTTCATTTATATTAAGCCTTTCAAATTCCTAACCCATGAGCGTAGTTAGTACCTAAGCTTATTACTCGAACGGGTAATAAGACACGATTTGTAAGTCCTATTATTATTATTATTATTGAAGGGGCTGTCCACTAGAAAATTGTAATATACCTATATAGTAAATACAAGTTTTTAAGCGTACGTATGAACTTACCTTGGTGAGTAGGGGGTCATAACGTTTCAGGGGGTCCAGCATACATTGATTCCTTCCCCTTTTGTAAGCTTTTGTAATTTTATATAGCTGAGGAACAATACTTAAATTATTATTTTAATATAAGAGTCAACCCATTGTTTAGGAAAACTCAAAGTATTGTCAGGGTTGATGATAGTAATATTATTAATGTTAATTAATTTACATCAATCCAATACCTTGGTTCAGTCGGTAGCATGTCTGTCTACTGAGCTAAGCGTCCCAGGTTTGATTCCCAGCATGACCGAAAAATTTATCACTGGTGAAATGTGGGTTCACCCTGTAACAGTGATGAATGAATAGCTGGGGACTGGATTTTGTGTTTCTCCTATTCTTGAGTTAGATTCTAATACATATGAACCTACGACAGACCTAGCCAGCCGGTAGTGTAAAATATATGGTTTGTAGAAAAACTGACCCAGGCCACAGGCTGTAAACAGTAATGGATGTAAAAAAAACTGTATCAATCGTTATATTGGTTAAAAAAATTTGGTAGACGGTAATATGGATTCAATGAAAAGAGTAATGAGACGATACCCTCCTTGTTATAAGCCCCTAGCACCAAATATTCAGTTTAGGTCAACACGAGTTTCAGTAATTGATATTTATATTCAGTGATTATTTCCATCATATATATGATAAAAAAAAATACGGTTCAAGTAGAGGAATTAAATCTTACGTCTCATGTTATACTTTTCTATAAAACTAGATCATTTTTAAACCTACATGAAATCAAATGAAATAACTAAAACTAAGATTAAACACATAACATGACATAACAAATAAACACATTAAATATAATTCTAAAGCGTATTTGATAGGCAGGGTCCCGACTTGGAATACTTAAAAATGATCAAAAAATTATTTATGTATCGAATTAATATGATCGAAAATGACTTGGAATTTAAAAATTGACCTAAAATTATGGACTAAAACTCGCACGAAAAGAACATAACAAAATCTAAGCACGCACTCTAAAAATAAAAAATATATATTCAACAAAATTACTTTAACAACAAAACTCTTTCATTCTGTTAAATAAAGTATTGCTATGCAGATATTTGCTTGGGAAATAATAGCTATCCCCTTCCAACGCAACCCTCTCCATCATAGACGCAGTCTCTCACCAGGAATGTGCATTTTACAACCAAACAAGCAAAGATGATTCAAAGTTCATTGCCAGCACTATCTACTCTTTCTGACACATGTGCGTTGAAATAATTTTATGTTGGAGTATATATGCATTTATAAAATATATATGGTACTCAAAATATATTTATTCAACATAAATGCTTAAAATGAGCTAAACATGTCATAAAATGACTACTAAATGACGCAAACCAAGAAAATATGAGCTGAAATTAAAAAATGATAAAAAATTATCAAAAAATCTATAAATTATACCTTTCTACAAATAGTTGATCATAAACAGAGTGTATGTAATAATGACCATTTAAATGATGAACAAATAAAAAGAAGAAAATATACCATTCAAATCAGGGCCCTAGTAATAAGAGATAATTTTCGATATGAGCCTTAAATAAAGCTAACACATGCAAACTCCATGCACACAAACATGCACACTCACACTTTACACATTAAAATGGGCTGACCCACTTCGGTGGTCACATGGTCAAAGTGCTACTCTCGTAATAGACTAAGACTGCCGATGATGGGGAGATTGAGGTTCAAATCTTGGTCGGTTCTACTAAGGAAGGCTTCCCAAAATAATTTTCCACCCTTCCTCCCCTCAAATTCAATTAAATTTCCTCTAAATATAACTTTAATAATCCCTAAAACCATTAGCGCAATTAGTACATAAGCATTTTTCGGAAGGTGATGCAAGAAAAGGCAAAGGCTTTTAAAAAAAATTACAGCAAGGCTTTTGTTTGGCCAAAATAAATCAAATAGGTATTGCTTCGATAGAAACATAAAGTTTAAATTTGTTCACGTTGTGATATAAACAGTTTTTGAATATATTCCATGAGCATAGTGGCATAAGATGTGAAACATTTTAATGAAGAAAAAAAGTTTTCATTGAATTCCAGGACACTCTTGACAGAAATTCAAGAACGGTTGAGGTCATCAACTGAAGAAAATTAAGCTCTATATCTCCACAGGAGAAATATTTGAGTTATTTTGACCAAAAAAATGTCGTACTAAATAAACTGCGAAAACATTGGCCTTTTATTGCGTCCTCACATTGAAAAGGTATACAGATTTATTTATAACATTTCAATTCCTTCTTCTATAGAAAGGTTCAGGTTTCTTGTTCCCACGCTGCCTGACGTTTGAACAGATATTGAAGGTGACTGACTCATAGAAATTTTTAGCCAACATCAGTAAAAAATAAATTGATTCCAATCTCATCTTCCTTCCAGTGTGGCGAGTGTAACAAGCAAAGAATGAATCCATTCGCATTCCCATGGCAAGCCTTTTGATTACGATTTCCTTTGTATAATGAACCTTTCTTTTGTTTCCTTACACTTCAATATGATTCCTTTCGAAAGCAAAACTTTTTAAGAATTTTTTCCTAAGGAATGAAAATAAATACTTGTTTTCAAGTTTTTACATTTCCTTTATATATATATATATATTCCTCCGAACTATTTAAGTAACACTTCTTTTTTCCTTTCATTTAAAATGATGAGGAATTTCCTGGATAAATATTTTACCACAGACATATTTTTCAGAATAAAGAAAATTATGAAATAAACTCTTAAGCATTTAATTTACATTCAAATATTTTGCTTCACAAATCCCAAGTAGTTTTTAGGGACATTTTACAGACATTTTATTTAAAATATATGTATGAGGTAGTTTAAAATATTGTATTTTGTATGAAAAATATTTTTTTTAAAGTTCCTGTCACTTTAAGTGTCATTGGAATAAACCTTTAATTCTAACCTAATTTAATAGCTTTATATAAATTGTTTTAAAAGCAATTCATCATTATTATTAATATTACTATTATTATTATTATTGAAGTTTTGTCTATGATATTTAAATTTAAAATATTGTGATTTATTTTTTGCATATTGTTACTGCTTTTACCACTCTTTAGTTATTTGTGCTATTTTTCATTCTTATCATTATTGATTATTATATTTTTCCTAGCTATTCAACAGTATATACAATTATTTAGCAAGTATTGTTTATATTATATTCTCATGTAAATATATATATTTGTAAGGTACGTGTGTACTTTTCAGTGCTTGCCTGTTATAGGTCTTACGACTGTTGGTCAGCACTATAATAAAGGAAATTGAAATTGTTATTATTATTATTATAATATATAATTACATACATCTATACGTATTTAAAACTATACATATATACAAAGCTGGTGTATCTGTATTAAATATCAATTTTGTTAATAAATTAGAATTTAGAAAAATTATACCCGAATTTGCATAGAGAGAGAGAGTGGTAAACCATTTATTAAAAGCTACCCTTAGTACATCCAATGGGCATTCAAACCCTAGCTTACTAGATTTACATTTAATTCATGTATCCATCGTAGCTATTATTATAGTTATATAAATAAGTCTTTTACAGATATTAAAAATACGTCTTGTATCAATTTTTAAAACAATACAACGTGAAGTTTGGCATATGATTATTTGAAAATATAACTATTATGTATTAAATGTTTCACTTATGGTTCTATATTTATCGCTAATACTATAGTTGTTATTAATTTTATTATTACTTGTAGAATAAGCATGAAATTAATTTTTGTTAAACAATTATATATACTATTAAAAGTTTTAATGAGTTTATATTAACGCCTTTTCCAACATAATTTATATGAAATGTTTTGTTTATTTTCTGCAATATAGAACTAATGTCTAAAAAGTTTCACACATATATTTCATATTCCAAAGTTTAATCACAAATTTACATTTTTAGTTTAGTCACAAACTTTAGTGGTTGTTTTTAATCACTATGGTCTAGTTTTAATGTAAGTAATATGTGACGTCAAATATATGAGTTTGACCCACGGTTTCTCATGGGAAATTTTCAACAATGTTTCTATGAGACTGTGTACATAAGGTAGTAATATTATTGGCTCAATAGCTACGTTACAAACAACAAAAGCGGACCTAATAATCCATGAGGTCTGTCTGTCTGGTGTAGAGGTGTATCAAATTCACCATTTTACGAAACCAAATTTTAAGTTTTTCTACAAACCCCTAGTTTCTAAATCCAATTCAAATTCTGGAAAAAATTAATTAACCTCCACAAGAATAAATATTTAATATAATTATAAACTAAATGTTAATATTTCTTACATTCATTATAATCGTCATACATTTATTAAATCGTTAAGTTAAGAGTCTTGTGTCTGATTGTGAAATTTTTACTATAATTACTTAACGTATAAACCAAACGGGTGGTAGGCTACAGTGCTAAAAAAACCTAATATATAATTATTTTTAGGATAAACCACAGAGATTTAAAACCATTTCCAATTAAAATTGGAACAACGTTTATTTAATTTTATTTAATTACTTTTGAATTTCTAGTTCGATACTTTTTCGAATCCTCAAGTCGAAGGTTTTTAGAATTCAATTATTTAAGTGTTCCAATCATTGTATAGTTTTAACATATAAAGTGGCTTTAATTTGTTTGCAAAATGACTAAAAACATTCTATGTTGGAGACATACAATATTTACTTAGACTTAGATGTATTTCTGGTAAATAAACTAGACATAATTTTATGAGTTTCATTTCAAAATAGTAAAGTTTTGACTTTACAAATTCGGAATGTTTAAAGTATAGTCAACATTTTTTGTTTAGCCAGTAAGATAAAAACTTTTTTGTGGAGGTTTATACCTTTCTTCCAGCTCCATTGTAGAACTATCATCAGATTTCTTTTCATTCAGTGAAATTATGTTTAAATGAAACACAATTTTGCCGGTAAAAAAAACTAATGCTGAACCGAAATTAATGTTTAATTGAATAGCTACGCTCAGAAAAAAAACTACATTATAAGCAGCTAATGGTCGTTGTTTTGTTTTATTGATCCTTAATTTTCATGAGTTTGAACAACATATTATGAAGTCATAAACAGATATTTTGAAAATACCAATTTTATCTATGTGAAAACTTAGTATCTCTAGGTTTAAGTTGGCTTGGACTCGTTAAAGCTGATATAAAATCTAACTAAACAATATGAGTGTTTCATAATGAGTAGGTGACCTGGTGGTCTAGGGGTGAGGTGTCGGACTTCTGTGCTGGGGGTCCGGGATTCAATCCTCGGTCCTGGCACAGATTTATCTGATTACCAAACACTTCCTTCACCTCTGACAAGATGTGTATTAATCACAACTTGTGAATGTGGGGTATGTCAGGCCTCCACCGTGGTTCGGATTCCACGTTAAACTGTAGGTCCTCTATTTCATCTCACAGTCACCCTATTATTACACATTAGCGTAAGTGCGTATAACCCGAACGGGTAGTAAGACGCTGTGCTAATAATAATATATTGAGTAATTTTATTCATCCTATCTGCTATAAATTATTTTTATCAGCATAAATATATATATATATATGTATTGTAAATATTCTTGATAGCCGGCTTAAAACATTTATAACTGTTATTGACTAGTTTTATCAGGGACCTAATAACTATTTTAGACTTGCCCTAATTTCTATTGGATTATTTATATATTGGCTTTATAACTTGTTTATACTTGTTATAGTTCAGATTGAGTCATTTTATATAGCTAAACAGCGCAACACATCCTTCATTTTCTCAATAAGTGCGTAAAGTGTTTATAGTGTGCAATGATTGCACATCCAACCTGCATCTTAATTAGAAAGTTAATAGTTATTAATACAAATTCTTTGTTATTATTGGTTTACGTGACCAAATTATGATGTCATAACTTTTATAAAACATTTCCAAATAAGAGCTGCTCAAACAAAAACTATGTCTCTTAAACCGCACAAAACATATTTTCTATATTTAAAGACCTATCGTCTTTAATGTACAGATGTATCAAAGATAAAATACGGAATAAACAACAATTTTAGCTGGTACGTTAAAGAGGATTGGAAATCTTGGAAACGTTCCTTGACGTTAACTTGTAGGAACGAAACTCGTTATGGTCATTAACTAACGTCGCTAAAATTTAATCAACTTTTCCCCAACACGTTGGTTTCATAAAAAGTTGATGTTGGAAGTCAAAGGGAGGAGGCAAAATACATTCTAAAATAACAAATTGTTAAATCTGAACCCAAAAAAGTTGTAGTATTTATTAATATTAAAGTATGGTGTTATTTATGTTGACACAAACATGTTTATCTAACCAATACATAACCATTTAATTCAAGAGAGTCCCTATTAATAATTAAGTTTAAATAACATGAATATTAACACTTTTAATGTATCAAAATATTATAATGAGCTTCCTTTGTTTACAATTTATAGATGGTGAGTGTTTGACATGATGATTACAAATATATAATTTTCTTTTCTTTTGAGGAAGGGGGGCGGGCAAATGCGTTTAAGGGCAGTTTACTGATAAAATAATGGTTTATTTGAATATTTTAAGTATTGGCTCTAATAAATTAGTTCAAAATAGGTATTATTCCTACCCCATTAGTGTGATTATTATATGTGCGTATAGCTTAAACAGGTAGTAAGGCACGTCGATAAAAAGTCAAATCCCAGGAATATTGAAACAAAAAGTGCATAGATAGATTTGGGAAACGATAATTACCCATTTTACAGGGTTGGTCAGATCTCCATTTAAAATATTTAATTATTTGTAGATAATAACAAGACAAGATTTTCCACGTAATGGACTTAGTTTCAGAGACGTTAAATGGTGACGTTATGAGACGTCTAATTCAGCACTAAATGCTCCTGGGGGTAGGCAACACCTTCTTCAGCACATAGCTTAGTCGAGCGGTGTGTAAATTATGACTATAAACGGGAATTGCATTGCCTGACAACAGGTACTCACACTACGCTATCGTGCGTGTCAGGGGAGGGAGTGGTCAGTATTCCGATGTTGGATGTGCAGCCTACACCCCAGGCGCATACAGTGCCAACTTTGACCTCTTATAGTGCAGCATTTGTTGTCACCGACCTCAAGTTTATTGCGTGGAAAAACTTTTCTCGTCACCCTCTAAAACTTGTTTAATTATTTACCTCGAGTTATAAATGCTTTTGTAAATCAGTTCATTCATCGACTAGTTCTTGAGTAAAGAACCTCTTGTGTATATGTACTGTATGTTGGTTCCTTCCTCTCTTCTCAGAATGGTATCACACCATAAAGTTTTAATTATTTGGTTTTCGCCTGTTCTTTGCATTTCTTGTTCTAGAGTATTTGAAAGGCGCTAGACCCAACACCAAGACTAGCTTTAGTAGAAGTAGTAGCAATTCAAGTTTGTCTGTTGTGTTATTACAACGTAAAGTAAGTCTTGTCAAGAATGAAATAGTGAATTGTGTTTTGATGATAGAACTATAATCTAATTTAGTGTAGTTGCATTTAAATACAAAATTTTATGGACCTATTTTACATATTTTTTTAAAAATAAAATATTTCCAAATGTCATGTATTTTTGATAACTATTAATTACAGTTTTGGGTTAAGATTTAATAAAAAAAATTAACATGACATCCAAATAAAGTTAGCATTTCAAATGGATTTTAAGAAACAATTATACTCATATATTTTAAACTGAAATTTCAATGAGTTAATAAACTAAGAGCTTAAAACTATGTAGCCTTCAATAGGAACGAGTAACTAACTTGAGTAGCTGATTTAAGTCCTCAAAACAACACGGGTTTTAAACTTATAGATGAGTAACATCTCTGGTCAAATAATCAAAGGTGTGTTGAGCTATAGATTTGTTTTTTCTTCACGTCTTATTATCCATTCGGGTTACACGCTTATATACTAACTAGGATAATGGTTATATGGATTAGGAAAGTTATAGTTATAGAAAAGATACTCTCATTTGTGAGGAAGAAGAGTGGGAAACAATTTTGGAAAAACTACCCTCAGTACACCCGACTAAGATTAAAACAAGATCCCTCCATCGTATTTATTAGTCTAGTCTACTGCGAGTGTAGTTCATTAGACCATGCAGCCACTGAAGCGGGTAGATATAGATCAATGGTCGCTACATGACTTAATTAGTTGCATATTGACTCCAGCACACTAGAAGGAACCCAGATACTTTTAAATTTGATGACCAATAATCTACCATTGAAATAGCCAATATTCGTCCTCTAATCACAACTACTCATATCCCTGGGCATTGTCAGATTTAGGTATGTGCGACCGTCGATTGTTAAAGCTATCAGAAATACAACAAACGGTGAATCAGTGCATTGGGCATTTATGCTGTTGTTGCTTGTGCAGTAGGATTCTGGAAGAACAGTTACAAAAGCTACTAAAATAACTTTATTACCTTTACTTATGCGATCTGCAGCCATAACTTTGGATGAATAATATAAAAACCTATAAAATAAAACTAACAAATAGTAAAATGTTGTCTATATTGACCTAAAAATTTTGGGTTTATATATTCTAAACCATTCTACCTTCAAAAATTCTACTAAAAAATATTAAATTTTTGCATTTGACACAAATGATTGGAATTAAAATTTAAAACAGTAAGCTGCAGCTTCCACGAATACATTTTAAACTATACATATTATACATATATATCTAGACTAGAAAATTACACTTTGAAATGTGAATGAAACTGTAATTGCTTTACCAATAAATTAATCAGAATTCATCCCCTATTCAATGTAATTCCTTACTCATAGCTTACGGCAGATAATATTATCTCTCTTTTTTTTCATTAGAATCTAACTATAGGCCGATATTATGCTCGTTATATTTCTACGTTATACTTCAAAATATAAATCAATGGTTGTGTTATGTATTCTATAGCCAGATAGCCCATAAATAAAAGCGTTATTTTATTTGATATTTTTTGTAAAGATAGGATGTTTTCCCATTCAGAGTTTTTTTTTACAAAGCTTTGACTGTCGTCCTTAGGGGAATACCCGAGTACTTCCTGAGCCCTTTATTCCCTTCACATAATTCACCCTACGAGGCAAGTGAATGGGCCTCTAATCGCACAGCGCCACGTTCTGGATAACCCGTTCCTATCTCTTTGATTACGCCACTTGTTTCTTTGTGAAGACCGTTGTGGGGTGGGGAGTAGCCACAGAATTCACCCCAAATGACCGTATATTTCATATTAATACCATTGGAGTTATCGTTCAGTTCACATACAAATTGGAAGTGCGTGCGTTAAATTCAAAATGACGTTCGTATGATCACTTTAAAAGAATTTATTTTAAGCTATTCAATATAAAATTTACGGATCTTTATACAAATATTATCCTATTTCGTTCTCAACATTTTATTGCTAAAATGTTTAATCCAAAAATATAATCTAAATTTGTTAGCTATCGTTCTTAAATGCACCCATCAGATCTAGAATCCTCAAATTAAAAATAATCACTATACTTCTGTGGCAATACATATTTTATATTCATAAATTTGTTTGTATCGTAGTAGGTTTTTTAAAAAATAAAACAAATTAAGTAAAATATTTCCATCCAAACTATTTTATCATTATAGGTTATTTGAATATATTCAATAAATATTAATTATCGATTTACAAAACTATATTGCAATTTTTAAAACACTGAGCAGTATGTTAATTTATAGTTAGTGAACATCTGATCAGTAGCTAATATATTTACGAAAATAAACATAGTTTAGACAATATATACACGAAATGACGGGAGAGTGGTTAAAATACCACACAAATAAAATGAAATAAAAGCAATGTATTATTTAATTGCATAATATAAGACAATCTATCTTTAAAACTGATGACGATATTGATATTACAAAATAAATAAAGAAAATTGATATAGTTTCTAAACATTCTTAATAGTTTTATTTTAATATTTTTATATGAAAGAGAAACTGATGGTTAGTCTAGAAAAAAGAACCTTAATTTCCATTACTTTCTTAGTTAATAAGATAAAACATACTAAACAGGACTAAATAGTACTCATCTTCCTAAACAAAATCACACATGCTCTTGTAGCATTTAGCAACAAGAAAAAAGAGAACAAGTCAATAATAACATAGAGAAAGGATATTTCTCTATGACAATAACAAATACTCACCCCGTTTCACCATCCTGGCGGTGCTGTACTCAGAACCGACAGAGACGACAACACTACCGACAGCAATTCCACCGCACAGACAATTGACCAGCTCCGCCTAAGAATCGAACCGCACCCGCTAGGATCCGCCATGTGCTCAAGCCGTTCCAAAGAACTTGAGAAGAAAATATATGTCTGTCCCGCAAAGTGCACAAATATTCTAATTGATTCTAGAAATGAGTATAAGCTCGTTCTGTCACTCGTATTTCCCTCCCGGTGTATGATACTCTTTGGTTCCCCTCCCTTTTTTTCCTTTGTTCCGTGTTCCTTTCGTTTTGCAAATCGTATATATGACCGGTGTAGGAAAATGTCCGGCACTCTTGTACATTGCTCGGAATTGGTTGGACGAAGCCAAGGCTTCAGCATTATTTGAAAAATGTAAGGGTAAATTTCTTTTTGGCGTAAATATTATTGTATTGTTATTTTTCCAAATTACCTTTTGGCATGTTATTATTTAAAATTAGTAACTGTTTGAATTTTATAAAGCTTAAATTTTTCACGTTGTATTTAAATGGTCTAATTTATTTATATCAGCCTAGTTTGTAGGGATTGATTTTGGATTATCCCTATTGAGTTGATAGATAAAAGAAAAGATGATCTAAAATATAAATTTTGGATTTCGCCTTTTTTATTATGCTGGTTAGATTTTTATTGTCTACGTAAATTGTTAAGTTGGATGTTCTTATTAATTTTTCTTGCTTATTTCCTGTAATGTTAAGCTTGTGAATGATAAGTTTAGGGTAATTCTGATTTTAGGTTGTTATGAGATATATTAGAAATTTGTGGACAATGCTCATATTAATTATGTTTAATAATTATGATTAATAGAATGCATATGTTAGATAGTCACATGGTTCGTATTAGGATAATATTGAGTAACTTCGTATGTAAAGCTTAGGCAAAAAATAATAAGCTAAATGATTCTTTGTTGTATTTATTCTAAAAAAAAATGTGTTAATTGAAAGTAAAGACAATCTTAACTTAAATCCTCTCAGCTCATTACAGATTGAGAATTTAATGAAGGAGCTATTATATATCTCTACCTAATACTTTTAACTTGTTTCATAAATATATTCATATTAACTTATTTATTTAATTCTGATATTCATAATAAACATATACCTGCACTTCTTTCAATATATTTAATGTTATGGTTAGTTAAAAAAACCTTAGGTTTAGAAACTATCTCTGTCCTTCTTTAATTTAATTTATTATTGTTGTTATTGTTATTATTATCGTTATTGTTATTATTGTTGTTATTGTTATTATTATTGTTATTTCTGGAGACCGACCTTCATGTTCTTCCCGCACCTGGATTGAGTTGCATACCCTGGGTTTCTGTAGTGCACCCAATATTCAAAACTATTACCCACACAGCTCACTCCTATTTCTTTAGTTATCATATTCATTTATTTTCATGAGATTTTGACCCTCTTTTGTAGGATTTTGAGATATTTAGGGGTTCACTCTTATTCAGGTAAAATGTTATGCATTTTGAAATTGATGAACAAATATATTTTTATAGCTTAATACAAAATAGCTGGTTTAGTCAATTCTATTTCTAGATTCCTATTTTCTAATGGATTTCACTTCTTGAATGGGATGGAATGGAAACGAGCTAGTACTTGAATTCGATGGAAGTAGAACTATTATTTAGCTTTCAAAAAAAGACACTAAACGAGTGTTGTAAGAAAATGATACAATTCACAAAAAGAGCTTGAAGCATCTTGAAAATGCTTTCTGCATGCATATGCCCTCATTACATTCTGAAATAAAGAAGTAATTTTGGAAATGGATAACAGCCGTTAGTTTAAATGCGAACAGTGTATGTATACAATTCAAACTTATTCCAACTGCCTTGTTTATTTTGTGTTGTTATCAAATCAATGTATATATTGACGATGTTAAAACCTTTTTACAATATTGTTTTTAAGAATTTTTGTAAAACTATTATCGAATAAAGAGTTTGCATAATAGCTACATATCACCAATTAAAGATTCGATTTCCCCTTTATTTTAAATAATTCCAACTTAAAAAATGATTTTTCTATACTTAATATTTAAGTAAAAAGTAATATTTTAAACTAATCTTATTATTAATAATTATTAGGGAGCATTTTACCACATAATTAAAGTTCCCAGAATATATTCCTGGCATGGTAGATACAATTAATTATCACCGGGAAATTTAGTACTACAATTTTTACAGTGATGAAGTTAACACCTAGGGACTAGGAAGAGTTGTAGGTTTATAAGTCATGTACTAAATGTTTTTTATTTTATTATTTAGCACCACGTCTTACTACCCGTTCGGGTTATACGCTTTAAGTACTAATCACGCTAATGGATTATGAATTGGGAAGGTTGAATTATAGGAAGTTAGCCCTCATTTGCGTGGAGAGGAGTGGAAAACCATTTAGGAAAAAACACCCACAGTTCACCTGACCTAGATTCGAACCTCGATCTCCCCGTCCTCGTCAGTCGAGCTCAATACGACAAGCGCGTTAGCCAACTACACCACCGAGGTGGGTTGTACTAAAAGTAATCCATTAGTTTATAAAATTACTTATATTGATGAACCACATTGTTTAAGGCGTCAATATTATGTTGACTGGACTTCCTGTGAGAGTAACATCAGGTTTCTTATCCCATTTAGTTGTACTGTGGATGTTATTTACTAAATTCTTCCTCACTCTTCTCTAAAGTAAATACGGGTGTATTATGAATATAATTCTACCTTCCCAATTCATAATGTGTTATCGTAATCAATGAATGCGTACCCCAAACTTACTTTTTTTTTTGGGCGTATGAAGTGCTTGACCGGGAGAGATGCATACTATTATCTCGTCCGGGCGACTGTGTGTATAAACTTTTAGCTGCTTTTACTAACCGCCTGGGTTATACGTTTAAGTACTAATTACGCCAACACGTTAGGAATTGGAAAGGTTGAATATAGAGGAAATGAACCCCCATATGCGTGGAGGGAGAGTGGAAAACCATTTAGGAGACCCCCAGTTTACCCGAGCGAGATTAGAACTTCAACATCCCCACCCTTGGCTGTATAGTTCAACATGAAATTAATGCGTTAGCTAACTGCGTCACCAAGGTGGGTTTGTTTATATACTTATTTTGGTTGGAAAGGCAGTAGATAAATTTCAAACAGAATTAATTATTTTATTTTGTTTTACTATTTATGTTATCTTATAGGTGTTGATATCATCTATCAAAAATGACAACAGTAAATAACATGACTTGAACTGTGAATATATTAAATTGTTTTAGTAACTTTAGTTACTAATAGATAGTTTTCTTTTTACCAAAATCAAACTATACACGTAGTGCCCCCTTTATGATAATGGGATATTAGTGATTCTGAAGGTGTGGAGCCAGGAGTTATCTTAAAACAAACCTGAGCTTGATTAACCAAACCTTGAGGATCATTGAGATAATTACTCTTTCGTGAAGATTACCCATGGGACCTGCCGGGAATCAAACCTAGGATCCATAGGTTCAGACCATGGGGCAGGTCTCCAAACGGGTACTAAGACGAGATGACTTTATTTAATTTATTTAAAGAGATTTAATAATTCAATTCAGGACATTTGGGCTAATGAATCGTAATGCCATTCTTCAGAAGCGTGTAGATCATAAGAGTATGTGGATCTACATCTACAGTTAATATAAAAACATCAACATCTACAGTTAATATAAAAACAACAACATCTACAGTTAATATAAAAACAACAACATCTACAGTTAATATAAAAACAACAACATCTACAGTTAATATAAAGCAACAACATCTACAGTTAATATAAAAACAACAGGAAACTTGGGTGACCTGGCGGTCTAGGGGTAAGGTGTCAGACTTCTATGCTGGCGGCCGGGGTTTCGATCCTCGGTCCCGGCCAAGATTTATCTGATTACCAAACCCTTCCTTCACCTCTGACAAGACATCTTGTGAATGTGAGGAATGCCAGGCCTCAACCGTGGTTTGGATTCCACGTTAAACTGTAGGTCCTTCATTTCATCTCACAACCACCCTACCATTACACATTAGCGTAAGTGCGTATAACCCGAACGAATAGTAAGACGCGGTGCTAATAATAATAATAATAACAACAGGAAACTTGTATTTAAATATTTGAATGCTCTCTGTATAGTTGTTAAAGGTCATCCATAAACCACGTAACGCTGATGAGTGATGGGACGGGGGGTTGGGGGGGGGAGGGATGGGGTTGAAGTATAACTCTAATATATATATAGTGTTACATGAGAAGTGGGGGTCGCTACATCATGTTGAAACAATAATATTACTATTCATAAGTAAAGATAATAAATGATTATTATAAAATTACTTTATATTAGGTATATTTAAATTTTAAATTTATTCTGAGTTGTATTAAAATTGAGACTCTCTTTTAGTGTAACAAAAGCTTCCCAATCAGATAATGACCTTCACTCTTTTTGTTGAAAGGCTACTCAACACAAACTGGTGAAAAAGGGGGTGGGGGGTAGTTAAGGAGTCAAGCTAAATGTGTACTCGGTGTTCAATTGAGAGGGAAGAGGGTCAAAAAAGTTAATACAAAATCGTTACTTGGTTTATGGATGACCCCTAAACAGGGGAATGTGCATTGGAATCAAAAGAAAGGAAATAACAGGCAGATACAAACATTCTCAATTGGATTACTTGCTCCTTGATTAACTGCTCTGAGTAGGGGAAGGTGAGTCTTAAATTCATAATGCATGGGGTAGATGAGAGTCAAGATATTGAGAAGTGACTCGCATAAAGCTTTCACTTTAAATAACGCAACTAGTCTATACTATTTTATATTTGAACGATTATAATATATCCTCGCTTAGGTGGCCGTGTGGTCTAATGCTTTAATAACGCATTAGACTATAATGCCAATGATGGGGAGATGAAGGTTCTAATCTCAGTCGAGTGTACTGAGGGTGGTACTTTCAAAATTGATTTCCACTCCCCCTCTAGACGCAAATACGATTAAATTTCCTAGAACTATCACTTCCCTAATCCCTAAAACTTTTAGCGTAATTAGCGCATAAGCGTATATATATATATATATAACCCGAACCGGTAGTAATATTATTTTATTAGAAAAGAAATCTATCACTGCATCTTACAATGGTGTTTGTTACGTTTTCGTTCTGAGAGATAGCTTCAACGCCTATTGTTTCTATCAGTTTCAATGTGTGTGTACGTTGATCCGATGCCATTCTCAATCACAATAGAATCGTTGAAAAAATATAACTATTTTTACTTTTATTGGACTTTAAAATATGAAAAATAAAAATAATAAAATAATATGTTCATAGCTCGCTAGAACAAGTCTTTTCAATTTTATAGAATAGATAATAGTACGAATCATAAATGTAAATAAAGCTATGTATATTTATATAGATATCATATATAAGCTCTCATAGATTACCAGTCTAAATAATATATACCGTGGAATGTTGTCCTGGAAAGTAGAGCTCGTTTAAATTATATTGTGGATTGTTTTCACCTTTATGTAGATCCCTCGTTTCCATGTGAGATATATGGAGCGTAGTCATTATATGATTGGTCAAATGAAGAGCGAATGGCGTGGAGAATATAATATATTACACGGTTCTGAGGTGACCTGCGGCACCCTGTAACCACTACTCCCGACGCCACTGTAAATACGGTTTTAAATACTTGTAGTACTTCCTAATGCCCAAGCGTCATTGAGGTGTGCTGTGCAAATTATATCTCTAATACGGCGAGGGGAAAATACCAAAGATGAAAATTCTAGATAAAATGATTTAACTGAACATTAACATATTAAAAAATATTAATACAAATTTATAAAATATTTTTGCAAACTATTTAAAAATTTCTGGTATTTAAAATTGAAAAAAAAAAGAATTAGTTTATAGTTAGTAATAGTTGCAATAATTATTTTTACTAAAACTTTTAATTGCTGCTGTAATATAATCCATCATTTATAATAATTCAAAACGGCGTTATTTCCAGTACAATTGGTTTATTATAGAATGATAAAGTTTAAATAAACAAAAACAATAATTGATTATTACTATTCTATATTGTAAGATAAATTATATATTTTATGTTTTCTGGGATTTATATTAAAAACACACCAATGATTACAATTGTATATAATTTTAGAAGTTACTACTGGTCACATTGTTAAAAGAGTAAGGTACACAATATACTGGATTATCATTGATGAGAAACTTAATTACGAATTTCTAAAGGGCCAACTTAAGGTATTACTTCTCATGTGTTTATCCCAAACTTTATCCAGGATATTTATGAAGGATTCACTTTGACACTTTCCTTATAGTGTGTACCCTGTAGGTCATAGATTTACATAACTGTATTATTATTATTATTATTATTATTAGCACTGCGTATTACTACCGTTCGGGTTATACGCACTTACGCTAATGTGTAATGGTAGGGTGATTTTGAGATGAAATGGAGGACCTACAGTCTAACGTGGAATCCGAACAACGGTGGAGGCCTGGCATTCCCCACAATCACAATATGTATTGTCAGAGGTGAAGGAAGAGTTTGGTAATCAGATAAATCTGTGCCGGGACCGAGGATTGAACCCGGCCGCCAGAAGTCTGACACCTTACCCTTAGACCACCAGGTCACCCAATAATAACTGTTGTACAAAAAGCTAAAATGTATTAGTTAAAATATTCCTTAATTTATGTAACGTAATAATAAAGTATTCCACTTCAGTTGGTTTCAATAAATTTTACTTTGCCGATTCACAAATTTTCCTCCAATTTTAATCTTGATGGTAGGATAGTGTTAATATATTATATATTGGAAATATGATGGGTGTAAAGCTGAGATAAGATGGAAGTGTCTCAGTTTAGGTGGGAATAGCGAGCTGATGATCTGACAACTATAAGCCTTCCAATTCCATAATCCACTAGAATAGTAAGGCATAAATTCATAAACGCCAGAAACTAAGTGGGTCTATAACGTTACTTAAATTGTATCATATTTATTTATTAGAGGTATTGAATGTGCACTTTATAAATCAGCTGATTACTTCAGCAGACGAGAACTTCTATGAGCGAGATCGAAAAGTCGTACCAATTTTTCGGGGAAACGTATTTTCACAAATAATCAAGGGTTCTTTTAAATGCCACAATCGACATGGGACTGATGGCTTTACTTCCCCTCCAAAGGAAGTTGTGCTCAAGAAAAATCCGTTGACCCCTGCTAGGCTTAAACCCCTGAATATCGGGTGCTGAGGCAAGCAATTTACC